>AWOL01S0030307.1:156884-169654 GCA_000715115.1 Nicotiana otophora
CCCCCCTTTTCTTTTAACTAAGCGCCTAGGATTTTACAGAATACTTTAAATTTTAACAATTTGAATTCCTCACTAAACCCCAATCAAAGGTCATTAAGATGTTTTATTGACAGCTTTGCTGTAAAAAGTCATTCAGATGTTTCCATCAGTCCTCGCTTTTAATAGTGCACAGTGTGAAGCATTTGTAATGACCGAAGAAATGTGCACAAACAGAGAAGAAAGCTGGAATTACAGTACGGAATGTTACTTTTAGCATGCATGTGCATCTGAGAAATGAGATCAACTCTAGAATTATGATGAAACATTTCTCGGAGTACCTGTAGGAGTGCAGCGATAGTACCAAATGAATTCCACAACAAGGGAGCCAAATCCTGGAACAGTTCCCTCTTCTGGAAAAAGAAAAGAAAAATAACAAATCTTTTTAGGTAAACCTTAAAAAGATTTATGTATGCCCTTAGGCACGGCCATACATAACATCAGATTTGTATCATTATTCCTTATGAATGAGTGAGTTCCCTCAACTTGAATCAACATTCACTGAGTTAAACTCATTAGATAGCTGTTGAAATGACTGTAATAGCCCTAATTAGCGCTCACGTGATCTGGAATCTTAAACTACCAAAATAGAAACTACTTTTAGAGAAAGTGTGCAATGACTATCATCTGAATCAAAGACAAGAATATACAAAGTGGGATAGTTTAGCTGCTAACCCCTACTAACAAACAAATCAAGAAATCTATCAATTGGAAAATTCCAACAATACTCATGACCCCAAATTTGTTAGCCTGACAACTGTCAAATTGAGCTACTGAAGCTAGCAGCCATGTAGATGCTATTTGAGCTGTGAAAGAAACAAATAAAGTTAAACAAAAAATCTAACAGCTTGCACACAAAAAAATGCCTTAAGGTACATTTGGCAGTCGTCGCTGGGTCATTTGGCATCCGAAAATTTCCAAATCCAAATTGCTCACTTTTTACAATTCGACCAAGTATCTAAAAGTTATCAAAACCTACTATTTTTGTTCTACTAATATTCTCAACAAGCATCTAATAAGTACATTTGGCAGTTGTTGACATTAGTTACTATCCCAAATTTCCGGAATCCAGAAGACCAATGGCTCATAATTGAATTCAATTCTCTGAAGCGACAAGTGTCTATTAGTTACTAAAACCTACAATATTCATCCTTCAGCTTCTATCCTTAACAGGCATCTAATGGGCAGAATTGACAGTCAGCGACATCAGTCCCTATCCCAAATTTCCCGAATCTAAACAAATTCAAGCTCATTTTAGAATTCAATTCTCTGAAGCGGCAAGCGTCTATTAGTTACCAAAACCTACAATATTCCTCCTTCAGCTACTATTCTTAACAGGCATCTAATAGGTACATTTGGCAGTGGGCGACATCATTTCCCATCCCAAATTTCCAGAAGCCAAAAAACTTAAATACCAATTTCCACGTTTTAAAATTCAACTTTATGAGGCAACAAGCATATACATTCAGGGGTGGAGCTAGTAAGAGAGAAAGGGGTTCAATTGAATCCTTTCGTCGAAAAATTATACCGTGCAAATAGGGTAAAAATAATTTATTTTGGTTATAAATAAAGTTCTAGTGTAGTGGTGAAGGGGGTTTCAAAAGTTGCTTTAGGTTACATATTCAAATCCCAACTAGTAATTTTTTCTCCGTATATAAATTCCTCGCTCCGCCACCGCGTATACTCATCAAAACCTACCATTTCCTTTCTCCTACTATTCTCAACAAACATCTAATAGGTAAATTTGGTAGTCATCAACATCTTTTCCATCCCAATTCTCGGTGAATCCAAAAATTCCAGTTGCTCTTTTTCTTTTTTTTTTCCTTTTTACAATTCAACTCACTGAAGAGACAAGCAGTCATCAAAACCTAGTATCACCATTCTCCTACAATTCTCAAACTTTAGCCCTAGGACATCAAAAAAAAACTCCTAAGCTCTTAAGTTATATAGAATTTTACGGTGTTCCAGAACTGAATTACACAAAAATCATGCCCACGGAGTCGATAGAATCACGCGATATGTCAGTACAACGAAAACATGAAAGCAAAAACTTTTAAGAGAGGAAAAAAAATAAACCTTGGAAAGCTCTAGAAGAGCGTTTTCTCGAAGATCAGGATTGCTGAGATCAAGCACAAGCTGTTCAGCGGATTGCATTTTGCGATCCTTATCGGCCGGAGCTCCAACTGAAGAGGAAGAGGATGCTGCCGCTCCGCCGCTGCCGAAACCGCCAACGCCGATTGAGAAAGACTGAGGTAAGTTTGCCATATCAGAGGCTCAACTGAAAGCTTTATTGTTTATGTTTTGCCTTTTCTTCTGTTCCGAACTGAACGAAGACGAATTTCACCGTTTGATTTAAAACCGTGGCATCATAAATTATGAAACGTGCCATTCACGTGCTGCTTCCCTTCTACTACCTCTAAACATTTCAATTTTCTTTTTTTCTTTTTAAATTATGACGACGATGTTTAGGCTAGCTTTATCATTCAATATTTCATAACTGTAATAAGTTTCTTTTTAATAAATATTGATTTGAAATTAAGTTTGTTCTGATAAAACTTTCAATAACAGTTATTGTATTACTTTTTAGGGATTTTTAATCATGTTTAGCTTAGATCTTCAATCTATTATAAAGAAATGTAAAATGGTCGCGTTTAAATTTCTTTCTAATGTTGCAATAACAATTTTAAGTGTGTATTATAGATAACTTGACGATTGAATTCTCTTATACAACCAAAGTTTATTTCTTCTTTTTATGCATTTCTTCTTTTTTTTTTAAGTTTTCTTGATTTTTATATCGCCTTAAAATTTTAAATTGGCCTGGAAAAAAACTACTTGTATTTGATACACTCATTTTTATATTTTAAAAAAATTAACCCATGATTGCCAGGATAACATAACCCCTAAGCATATATTTTAGGCCTCAATATTATTCATATTACTATAATATGTATGAAATTATGTACTTGTGATAAATGAAATCTTTTTAATCATTTGTTGCCAATTTTCACCAATCATTAAGCATATATTTTCAAAATTTATGTTATTTTGAAATATGACTAAAGTAATTATGGTAGGCAATTAAAATTACAGTTACTTCCTATCTTTTTGTCTGATTCACTCTAAATTGAATAAATCTTGTTAATAAGTTTGATTTTATAATATTTTTTTCATTCTTTGAGTGCCTTTTGTAGATATTTTTCAAGCTCGCGCTAATTAGATTATTAAGCGATGATTTGTTAAAGCATTGTCTCAACCTTGAATATTTTCTAAAGGCCATTTGTAACCATGACATTGATGGTTATAGCTTATTATTGGAATTTATGCGCTAAGAACAATTATATTCCGCATACTTAATCACGTAAAGTTTTAATTCCTTTTCTAAATATTTATATTGCTTATAAAATAATTTTAATAGTTTTTATCGTAGTTGTCTCAGTTGAAAAAAGAAGTTTTCAAAATCAATTTAACAAAATCTTACCTAAGATAAGGAATATCTCAAGGAAGATTACATGAATTGATTATATTGTCAATTTAAAAATAAATTGACTACAAAAATATGGGATCTTTATACAAATAGCCGGCCAGATTAATTATTTACGTTTTCTAGCCATTACACAGATTATACATTAATTATACACATGAAATACATAAATTATGTATATATTATACATTCACCAGCTATTTTTAGCTTAAATGGTAGGGTGGGCGGCTATTTGGGTTAATTCTTCTAAAAATATTAATAAACTAAGATAAATTTAACAAAATCTTACCTAAGATATAGAATATCTCAAGGAAGATTACAAGAATTGATTATTATCAACTTACAAATATATTGACTACAAAAATATTAATAAAATACTTTATTTTATATTTTAAAAATCCATAAGAATAAACTTAAGATAATATATAAATTTTTATTATTAAATAAATTTAAGGCCTCTTTGGATTTAACGTCAAAATCGGTTGGAGGTAGAGGGAAATTGCCTAAGGTTACTACGGCAGCGTGGCCTTGACGTTTACGACGATTCACCCCAGGTTTTGCACTAACCGAGAGTTGGTACTTCCTGTTCTTCGTTTAATATCTCTGTCTCCCTTGTTAGTATCCAATTAGTTTGCATTAGTTTAAGCCTAATTCTTGATTGCCTATAATTATTTTAGTGCGTCTGCCTGGATATTTTTCTTGCTAGTGATTGTTTAGGAATTTCTAGACTGTAAATTGATTTCTTTGTAGCTGTTCTGTTGGCCTTCTTTTAGATATCTATTGTTATCACTAGTTTAATTCTTGCTTGTCTGTTTGTCTTATCTATATACATTTCCAGTGGTTAGAGTTGTAAGTGTTAGACATGTCTCATTTAGTTTAATCCTTTGTCTGTTTTAGCGACTGTTTTAGCGTAATTTTTCGTAGATTATAATGGATGGGGTGAGTGTGGGGGGGGGGGGGGGCAAAGGTGGTAAGGGGGTCTCTAGGCTGAGAGTGGGGTCCTGGAATATAGGAACTTCGACGGGAAAGTCTATAGAGTTAGTGAAAATCCTCCAGAAGAGGAAGATCAACATAGCTTACATCCAGGAGACTAGATGGATGGGGTCGAAGGCTCGAGATGCTGATGGGTTTAAATTGTGGGTCTCAGGACGCGAGAGGGTAAGAATGGGGTAGGTATCTTAGTTGACAGAGATCTTAGAGAGCTAGTGGTAGAAGTTAGGACGCTAAACGACATATTGATGTCTATTAAGCTGGTTGTGAGAGGGTCTACTTTAAATGTGTTTAGTGCTTACGCGCCTTAAGTGAATTTGAACGAGGAGATTAAGAGGGATTTCTGGGAATAATTTGACGGGTTGGTACGTGGCATTCCGCTCACCGAGAAGTTATTCTTAGGATGTGACTTCAATGGTCACATTGGGGCAACATATTGGGGGTATGACGGTGTGCATGGCGGCTTGGCTTTGGAGTTAGGAACGGATGAGGTACTTCATTGTTGGACTGTGCTAAAGCCTTTGATTTGGCGATTGTCAACTCGTATTTTCCGAAGAGGGAGGAGCACTTGGTTACATTCCGGAGTTAATTGGCCAAGACTCAAATTGAATATCTACTCTTCCGAAAGTGTGATAGGGAGTCTGTGCATGGATTTCAAGGTTATACCAAACGAGAATCTCACGACTCAGCATAAATTATTGGTGATGGACTTAGAGATCGTGAGGAAGAGGAGGAAGAGGGTCATGTATGGTCAACACAGGATGGGGTGGGGTGCTTTGACTAGTGAAAAAGCGCAGGAGTTGAGGGGGAAGTTGTTGGCTATGGGAGCCTGGAAGAGCAGTGGGGATGCGAGTTGTATGTGGACCACGACAACTTAGTGTATTAGAGTAGCTGCGAGAGAAGTGTTAGGGGGCTCGAAGGGTTTCTCCAGCGGTCACAAAGGTGACTGGTGGTGGAGTGAGGAGGTACAAGAGAAAATGGAAGCCAAGCAAGCGGCGTACTTGACGTTTATAGAGAGCATGGGCGAGGAGGCTAAGAAGATGAACATAGAGGGGTATACGAGGGGTAAAAAGGAGGCGAAGTTAGTGGTTACTGCGGCTAATACTGCGGCGTTTGGGCGTTTGTATGAAGAGCTTGGGGCCAAAGGTAGGGACAAGAATCTATACAGGCTAGCCAAAGTGAGAGAGAGGAAGGCCCGTGATCTAGATCAAGTTAAGTATATCAAAAATGAGGAGGGTAGAGTTTTGATGGAAGAGGCTCAAATTAGACGAATATGGCAGACATATTTTCATAAACTCCTGAACGAAAAGGGTGATAGGGGCATTGAGCTGGGCGACTTGGAGCACTCCGAGATGCGCCGTGATTTCGGGTATTGTAGGCACATAAGAGTAGAGGAGGTCGATGGGGCTATGCGTAAGATGCAAAGGGTAGAGCTACCGGGCTAGATGAAATACCTGTGGAGTTTTGGAAGAATGCGGGTAGGGCAGGTTTGGAGTGGCTCACTAGGCTACTCAACGTCATTTTTAGGCCGATGATTGGAGGTGGAGTATGATGATTCCTATGTATAAAAATAAGGGTGATATCCAAAATTACAATAATTATAGGGGGATTAAGCTGCTAAGCCATACTATGAAAGTTTGGGATAGGGTAGTTGAAGTGAGGGTGAGGACCAGTATGTACATTTCTGAGAACTAGTTCGGTTTCATGCCGGGGCGTTCGACTATGGAAGCCATTCATATTGTGAGGAGATTGGTGGAGCGATATAGGGAGATGAAGAAGGACTTGCACGTGGTGTTCATTGACATAGAGAAAGCATATGGCAAAGTCCCGATATAGGTGCTCTAGCGATGCTTGGAGGCTAAAAGGGTCCCAGTAGCCTACATTAGAATTGATTAAGGACATGTATGATAAAGCTAAGACTCAGATTAGGGCAGCGGGAGGAGACTCGGAACACTTTCTGATTATGATGGGGTTTCACCATGGATCAGCTCTTAGTTAATTCATATTTTCTTTGGTGATGGACGCATTGACGAGACACATTCAAGGTGAGGTGCCATGGTATATGTTATTTGCTGATGATATAGTTTTAATTGTAAAGACGCGGGGTGGTGTTAACGAGAGGCTGGAGGTTTAGAGGCAGACCCTAGAGTCTAAGGGTTTCAAGTTGAGCAGTACCAAGACAAAGTACATGGAGTGCAAGTTCAGCAATGGTACTTAGGAAGGGGATATGAAGGTGAGGCTTGATACGCAAGTCATCTCCAAAAGAGGTAGTTTCAAGTATTTTGGATCTATAATACAAGGTAACAGAGAGATTGATGATGATGTCACGCATCGTATCGGAGCAGGATGGATGAAGTGGAGGCTCACTTCATGTGTCTTGTGTGATAAGAATGTGATGTTGAGACTTAAAGGTAAGTTCTACAAGGTTGTAGTTAGACCAACTATGTTTTATGGAGCAGAGTGTTGGCCGGTCAAGAACTCTCATACCCAGAAGCTAAAAGTAGTTGAGATGAGGATGTTGAGGTGGATGTGTGGGCATACCCGGTTGGATAAGATTAGGAATGAAGTTATCCGGGAGAAGGTGAGCGTGTCCCCTATGGAGGATAAGATACGGGAGGTGAGGTTGAGATGGTTCGGGCATGTTAAGGGGAGAAGTATAGAAACCCCAGCTAGAAGATGTTAGCGGTTAGCCTCGGTGGGCAGCAGGAGGGGTAGAGGTAGGCCTAAGAAGTCTTGGGGAGAGGTTATTAGGCGGGACATGGCGCAACTGGAGCTGACTGAGGACATGACCCTAGACAGGAGGGTGTGGAGGTCAAAGATTAGGGTAGAAGATTAGTAGGTAGTCGAGCGTTTCTCTTTGTCTTACTCAATTCGCTATCATTAGTGTTAGTAAGTTATCTTTTATTCATAGATGGTTATTATTACCTAGAGTTTGACTGTATTCTTGGATTCGATCTTATTTCATCTTCCTGTTATTCCTACTTGTTGTAATTACCTTTTCTTTTTCAATCGTTTTCTAGCCGGGGGTCTATCGGAAACAGCCTCTCTGCCCTTCCAGGGGTAGGGGTAAGGTTGCGTACATCTTACCTTCCCCACACCTCACTCATGAAAAACTAATGGGTTTGTTGTTGTTATTGTTGTTTGTAAATTTTTGGCTTTATTATGCCACGTATTCTATTAAACGGCCCCTATTAGATGATAGGCTTTAGTTGGAAATGGTAAAAAAATATGTTGAATTGTATTTTAAAATTTAATGAATTGTATGTGATTTTTTTTGTGTGTGTGTTCGCGCGCATAGCAACTGAAGTACAAAATAAAAGGACAAATAATGAATTAAGAACAACAAAATCTTTATATTTCTCCCTTTTAATTCCCTCGGTCAAGGGTGGTAGTTTTATGTATTATATATCGAGGAAATGACGCTTTATAGCCCTTCAAAAAATTTATTAGCCCATATTTTTTTAATTGACCCGAAATAGTATTTATGCCCAATTTATTGACAAGTTATAGTCACTTTTCTCAATACATAGATTTTTCTCCTCTTGGACTCCTAGCTTTTCTCTACCCAAGGTATAGTTCCCTTTCGGGTGTAATTTTTTTTCTCTTTCTACGTCTCCCAAGATATAGTTCCCTTCCCATAACTTTTATTTTTCTCCACACCTTTTACTTTTCTCTCTCTTCCATTTGCATTTATATTTTATTTATTTATTTTGGTTACTTAGTAGTTAGCAAGTGACTTTTACAAAGACACTTGTATAATTTTTTCACTAGCACAATTCATTTAATATCCTTCCCTTTCCTTATATTCATTTCTTTTCTTATTGATTCATTTTGTAATTTTGAGATGTTACTTAAAATAAACATAATAATTTTGCTTCTTCTTATTATTATGTACAAATGTTTGCTTCTTCTTATTATTTTTGTTTATGTGATTGTTTGTTCTTCATCATCCTCTTTTTCGGGTCCTAATGATATTTTACAAGTACAAATCTTTTGAAGTGGGTATTGGTGGTGAGTTAAAATTTTAATGGTGTTTGGAAGATACAATGTAATTTCATATAAAGGTTTTATATACACAGTGTATAAAAGTTGTATATGCAGCGTTATATGTATATAATTACATTCTGTATAATATTGTTATTATAAAATTATATATAGACTGTTTTACAATGTATACAAATTATATACACGCTATTACATTGTATAAATTTTGCATATAAAGTGTATTCTGTATTTTTTAGTATATATTATAAAAATTATATATAAACTGTTATAAAATGTATAAAAATTATATATATATATATATATACACACACACACACTATTACATTGTATAAATTTTGTATATAAAGTGTATCCTCTATATTTTAGTGTATGCCCAATGTATCGTTAGTATATATTCATGGCTCCGACTTCTTTGCAACAACCTTACAAATGTATGTATAATGTATATATGTTATATAATAGGTGTATATGTACGATTATATAATTTATATACATTATTTATACAATGTAAATGTTGTTGGTCGTCTAATGGGGTTTTGCTGGCCATGAATTCCATGACTCTTTTGGGATGAATTTTTGTGCATTTGCTGTGAAGAAGTGAATGATGAATTGTATTTGTGCATGTAGTTATATAATTAGTGTGTCTCATATATAATAAATTCATATTTAGTATATCTTTTGTATAATCTGTGTATCTGTATACACTTTAAGTTTTTATAAAGTATACACTAACTATATATACTACACAATATGTATATATTGTGTATGTATACTACATAATATTTATATATAGTATATACAAATTATATACATAATTTATACACGATTGATACATATTGGTAAGTGTATTTCTGTATTAAAATTATATATAACCCATTAGATGTGTATAGAAGATGTATATTTTCAATTATATAGTATTTAAAAGTTTTATATATAGTATTTCCTGAGTTTGACAATGTATTCTTAGTGTATTCCGAGCGTATTGTATATTTTAAGTGTATAAAAAATATATATATTATTCAACAATGTATAAAAAAAGTGTCTATACACTCTATACTAGTGTATAATATGTATAGTACGTGTACAATCCATACATCACCTTCTTTCTCTTCTTGTTATATCATGGGTGTTTTACTTATGCAATATTATATTTTTCTAGATTTGATCACTAATTTTTTATTTTTTTTTGTAAAAGATAAAAAGGGGATTGTAATTTGTGTATAATAGGAAGAAGTTTGGTGGTTGTGGAGAAGACAATTGGTTTCTCTTTTATAATTTGGTGAAATTTGTTTTTTGCAATTTTTAGTTTCTCTTTTGAAAAATATTTTATTTTTTTTGAATTCACCAGCTCTTTGGACTTTTTACCGAATTGTTCTGATTGTGTAATTGAAAAAAACTTATTTGACTAAAATAGTTTTATACTTTATATTGCTTTGGACTGAAGATATATTTTTTATTACTGTAAATGAGATTTCTAAGATAAAAAATCACTTCAAATACTTGACATGGTTTAGAATGCGACTAGTGGGATTTCTATTTCACTGGCTAGCTATGATAATTAGTTTTTGGCTTCAACTTGCATAATAGATTTGTGGGCTAGAAATTGTCAAAAGTTTTAGCCGAGCAGGTAAAAGTGAAATTGCCTCATTATATAACACATACAAAGATTCAAAACAAAAGACTAAGAGCCAATTTGGCCATAAAAAAAAATCATTTTTTTTTTCGAAAATGTTTTACGTTTTTTCGAAATCAGCGTTTGACCATTATTTTCAATTTTCACTTGAAGATGAATTTCGAAATTTTTCTAAAATTTAAAAAACTCCAAAAAGTTATTTTTCAAAATTTTCACTTCAGATCACTCACAAAAATTCAAAAACAATCCAAAATTGTATTCATGTCCAAACACAACTCTAATTTTCAAATACCATTTCACTTGATTTTTTCCCCCACTATTTTCCGAAATTTACAATTCTTATGTCCAAACGCCCACTAAGTGGATCAAAGCAATTTAAGAGTAAGGGGCACTTGATCCTGTTGTAAAAATATGTTAATAAAGAAAAGAAAAATGGGAACATAGTATATAGCAATTCACAGTAAAACAATTTTGACATAACTTTCTGGTAGGCGAGATTCGAGTTTGAAGCAACAACATTCTTCTCTTGTCATTGTTGCTTCATTCTTCTCCCTTATGGCACAAAAGTTCAGAAAGGCGGCACTTACTGCTTTCAGCATCACAAGCATGTCACGCAAATGGCTCTATGCGATGAAGTTTATACTGATCTCATTGTCTCTTCGGATACTCCCTCGGTCCAAAGATGGTGGATCCAATTCTCACGTTGGTGCTGCCCATTTCTATCTGCAGCATTACCATAGACAATCAACACATTACACACGTCTACGTTCTTTAAGTCTTAACAAACAGTTTCTTAATGCAGCTTATATATTCTTTGTATGAGCAAAACAGAACCAGCTCATTTTTTTCATAATTCATGCTTACTTCAGGAACAACACGGACTATACAAATAGACAACAAAATATATTCGGAAATCCATTGGCAGAAAAAGAAAAATGAATTACATGGTCATCTCGAACATTTGCAACTGATTCATAAACTTCTTTCGTCATTTTGGTTGAGATTCAGTCGAGGAAAATATATTTTTGCATTAGCACGCTAGAGGCCTTAAATTAAACTCAAAGGACAATCAAGAGATTGATGGACTGTCCGCTTTCACATGATAAAAGCAGCAGTAAAATGAAACTGGCAAAGGAAATTAATCAGAAGAAGTGATTCTTTCAATCAGAATTATTATTTTTTGGATGAAAGATATCAGATTTTTATGAACAAGGTAAGAAAATACCAGCTTACCGCTAGCTCAAAGTCACTAGACATGCCCATTGATAACTCACATTGAGACTCCCCCATACCAAGCACCTTGCAAACTTCAGTTCTACAGTTCAATAGCGTCTATCGCATTACATCAAGAAAAATGGTGATCAGCAATTTGGAGAAATGGGAAATTTGATGAAGGACTCAATATAAGCATTTTTGTCATGAAGCTTCCAATATGCATGACTCAAGTCCATTCATTCGATAACAAACTTCTTAAGAATTCCATATAAGTAAATAACTTAGCACAAGAAATGCATCCGTCTATTATACGTAAAGTTAAAAAAAAAAGGAAAAAAAAAAGAAAAGAAAGCGAACTTCCGATAACTATGAAGAAAATTGTTATGGTGACTATTATCATTGCCCAAAAAGACCTGCTTTCAGTAGTTTACAAATATTTTTCCTTTGCATCTTTCATTACAGGGTGGGACATCTTCAAATGGCTTAGAGAGCTTGGAATTTTTACAAGTCATCTACAACTAAATTTCGGATTAATTACAGAATATCACCTTGAAGTTTTCTGGGGTTGAAGTGTAGTCAGGCCTTCCAATTGTCATTAGGCCAGAGAAATCAAGGTTTGGGCAATCCAGCTTGACATGTTTGGCCAGCTCTGTGCAATTTGATGGATCAATACCAGATTTTGCTGTAGATAGTTAAATTAACTAATTCATCAGTTCCTTGGAAGTAGGAAGAATGGGGAAGAATGGAGGCCTTCCTTTGTTGGCCTTGAACGTCATAAAAACAAGCATTGTACGGTTCAATCAAACATGCATTACTAGCAGTGAGAAAAAAGAACTAACAATTCAGAGTTTCAAAATTAGCGAGATTTCATCTGCATTCTGCAAGTTTAACCGGAAATCCGAGGACTTGAAGCAATGTGTTAGAAACCTTTCATAACCTAGAGCCCGTTTGGATTAGCTGATTTGAAGTAGCTGATAAGCATTAGGTGCTGAAAAGCACTTTTAAGTACTGCAACTGATTTAATAAATTAGCAGTTACGTGTTTGGATACAAGTGCTGAAATTGATAATAAGCTGCTGCAGTATTTGATAAAAAAGTGTTGATAAGCTTTTTTTCTGTTAAAATGACTTAAATAAACTTATAATTGTTTATATTTATAAAGGCGTAATTTCTTCAAAATTTTAGATTCTAGATCGATTCAAATATAAAATATTCTATCTATCATTTTATTTTAAATACAACTGTGCTTAGATAAGATAATTTTTATGATAAATATAATTTATTTTATGATAAGCATATAATCATAAGTTATAATAATAAATAAATTGACAAAAGTTTCTCAGTAAAAAATAAACCTAAATAGGACAAAATATTTGAAGAGAAACAAACATTGTCTTCATCATCACAACAC
>AWOL01S0030308.1:4644-17850 GCA_000715115.1 Nicotiana otophora
ATTTATAGTCACACAAATATATAGAACTTATTTTAAAACACAGTTTTCAAAAGTTTCTTTTTTCGTGCTATGCCACATAAAATGGGATGGAGGGAGTATGTTTCAATCCCAAATTAACTCAGCTACATGAATCCTTTATATCTATTCAGCTCAATTTACATCCAAATTTTTTTCCTGTAAACAATTTGTCACAACCTAAAACTCAATTAGCGTAACCAATGCTGAAATGGAGCAGATGAGTACCTCGGGAGCCTTCTGGATAATCTCTTGGACGTAATTTTCACCGAAACATCGGTGACCAGCATCATAAACTTGGTTAATTAGAGAAATAGGCTTAGTCTTGCTCACGGCCACCACTCTCACGTCATCAGCGCGGCGGCCGGACCTTTCCGCGGCTTGCCGGACACGGTGGAACACCGACCGGAGCGCCGTAACGGCCAGACCCTCGGCAGCCGGAGCAGCCATCGCTTTGCTTTCTCTCTGTTTGATTCCTGATTCTCTCGCGCGCCAATCATTGTTTATTATAGTTTCTGTTTATGATCACCAAAAGAATGGTCGGCAATTGTTTGCGTCAAGAAATGGAAGCCACACGTAACACCACAATAAAACCTTTATTATAAATATATTATATTATAAATATATTATATTATAAATATTCATTTAGTATTTCGTTGAAAATAAGCTAAACAAACTTATATATACGAGACTCTACCGTAAATATGTTCATCTATTTAGTACTTTATTGGAAATAAGTCTCGTGAAGAAATTTATTCTTTTAGTACCCCGTTAAAGATAAACATCACATCCGATAGAAGATTATCTATATCTGGTGCAATGAACTTATCCTTTCAATACCTCGTTATGGATAAATATCACACCCGATAGAAGATTATCTATATCTGATACAATGAGCTTATATTTTTGGTACCACGCTATGGATAAACATTACCCCGGTAGAAGATTATCTATATCTAGTATAATGAGCTTATCATTTCGGTACTCCGTTATGGATAAATATTACTCGCGTTAGAAGATTATTTATATCTGGTATAATGAGCTTATTCTTTCGGTACTCCGCTATGGATAAACATTACCACCGGTAGAAGATTATCTATATCTGGTATAATGAGCTTATCCTTTCGGTACTCCGTTATGGATAAATATTACCCCGGTAGAAGATTATCTATATCTGGTATAATGAGTTTATCCTTTCGGTACTCCGTTATGGATAAATATTACCCCAATAGAAGATTATATATATCTGGTACAGTAGCAGCTTACACAACAACTTGCTTTCTTCTATAAACATAGGAGATTTAGTTCATTATGCACATAAGTTTGAAGTTTGAATAATATATCAGTTTCTTTTTATACTTGTCTTTACTTTACACTCTTTATTTTATAACACGTTATCAGCACGAGACTCTATCATCTCGAGCAAACACTTTGAAAGTATCAGAGGTACGAACTTTCTTTTTATAAATAATGTCAAATCTTTCTAAACTTGAATTTGTAGCCCTGGATATATCGGGCAAAAGCTACATGTCTTGGGTGCTTGATGCTGAAATTTATCTTGATGCGATAAGTCTGGCAGACACCATCATGTACAAAAATCAAGCATCAAACCAAGAGTCCAAGACCGTGCCAAGGCAATGATATTCCTACGCCATTACCTCGATGAAGGCTTGAAAATGGAATATCTCACTATTAAATATCCAGTCATACTGTGGAATAATTTGAAAGATAGATATGACCACCTGAAGATTGTCGTTCTTCCACAAGCACGTTATGATTGGACTCATCTAAGGCTATAAGATTTTAAATCTATTAGTGAGTATAATTCTGCTATGTTCAGAATTATTTCCCAATTGAAACTATGTGGTGATAATATTATTGATCATGATATGTTGGAGAAAACTTTCACCACTTTTCATGCCTCGAATATGCTCATGCATCAGCAATATCGAGAGATGGGATTCAAAAAGTATTCTGAACTTATCTCACATCTTCTTGTAGCCGAGCAACATAATGAGCTATTAATGAAAAATCATGAAAATCGGCCTACTAGTTCTTGTCCATTCCCTGAAATGAATGAGACGAATTTCCACCAAGCTAAGCGTGGAAGATGACGTGGCCTCAGTCGTGGTCATGGCCGTGGTCGGGGAGGAAACTCTAATCATGGTAATAATAATGCACCAAAGAACTCTCATCACCACCGGCAGTGGAAAAGGAATGAACAAAAGCATAAAGCGGTGCAAGTAGCAAATCCAGAAAATACATGTTATAGATGTGGAGGAAAATGGCACTGGTCACGTACATGTCGTATGCCAAAGCACTTAGCTGAGTTGTATCAAGCCCCCCTGAAGAAGATAGAGAAAAATACTGAAGCAAGTTTTATTTCTGAAGATAATTTAGACTTAATGCATTTGGATGTAGCTGGTTACTTCGCACTCCCAGAAGGAGAAACAAGTCATGTGATTGGTGATGAATCTATAGAGATGTAAATATTTTAATTTTTGTTGTTTGTAATAGATAGTATGTGTAACGACCCGGCCAGTCGTTTTGAGTATTACAACCTCATTTCTCCATTTACTGCTTAATTTGTGCTTTACAGTTGTTGTGTGACTTGCTGGGATAATTGGTTGGGGTTCAGTGAGTTTTTGGAATAAATTGGAACACTTAGTTATAAGGTTTAAAGTTTAAGTTCAAATAGTAATAAGATGTCGACTTATGTATAAACGACTCCGAAATGGAGTTTTGATGATTCCAATAGCTCCGTATGGTGATTTTGGACTTAGGAGCGTGTCCAAAAAATTATTTGGAGGTCCGTAGTGGAATTGGGCTTGAAATGGCGAAAAGTCGAATTTTTGGGAAGTTTGACGAAAGAGTTGACTTTTTGATATCGGGGTTGAAATCCGATTCTGGAAATTTGAATAGGTCTGTTATGTCATTTATGACTTGTGTGCAAAATTTGAGGTCAATCGGTTGTGATTTGATAGGTTTCGGCGTCGTTTGTAGAATTTAAAATTTTCAAATTTCATTAGGCTTGAATTGGGGTGTGATTCGTGTTTTTAGAGTTGTTTGATATGATTTGAGGGTTCGACTAAATTTGTATGATGTTTTAGGACTTGGTGTATTTGGTTGAGGTCCCGGAGGCCTCGGGCAAGTTTCGGACGGCTAACAGATCAAATTTGGACTTTGCATTCCAGCTGAAGAATGCTTGTTTTCTATCACTGAGAAGGTCCGCGATCGCATAGGCTTGTTTGTACCGAGGTGAAATCGTTCTATGCGATCGCGTGAAGGCACCCACGATCGCGTAGGCTTGTTTGAGGCAGTGGCGATTTTGTTCTTCGCGATCGCGTAGCTGTGAGAGTCTGTTATTCGCGAACGCGTGAATAAGGTCGCGTTCGCGTAGAGTAAATGGAGCAGAAGTGGAGGTCACGCGTTTTATACTTCATGATTGTGTGGGCGAGTCCCGATCGCGTAGGCCTGTGAGTTTGAGCTTCGCGATCGCGTAAAGGCAACCGCGATCGCGTAGGGTCTTTTCTAGGCAGTGGAAGTTTGTGCTTCGCGATCGCGTGTGGTTGTCCGTGATCGCGTAGAGCAAATGACTGAGCAAAAAGTTTAAGTTCTGAAATGGGACGAATTCTATTTTTACTAATTTGGAGCTCGGATAGTGGTAATCTTGGGGAGATTTTTAGAGAAAATAATGGGGTAAGTGTTCTTAACTCAATATTGGTTAAATTACCCGAATCCATGGTTGTTTTTAACATTTAATGGGCGAATTAATTGGAAAATTTAGAAAACCTTCTTGGTTTAATTTGAAGATTTGGGGGTCGAGTTGAGGTCAAATTTTGGTAAAATTGGTATGGGTAGACTCTAGGTTGGATGGGCTTTCGAATTTTGTAACTTTTGTCGGGTTCCGATATGTGGGACCCACAAGTGAATTTTGAGTTAAATATTAGATTTTTATTGGAAAATTAGTAATTTCTTGTGGAATTAATTCCAATAATTCGCATTGACTGAATTGAATTAATTGCGGCTACATACGAGGCTTTGAGAGACCAATTCATGAGGCAAAGGCATAGCGGAGTAATAAATTACGCGATTTGAGGTAAGTAACATTTCTAAACTTGGTTCTCATGGTATGAATCTCTAAATGTTGTGTTATATCAATTGTTGGAGATTACATACACGATAGTTGACGAGCGTGTGGACGTGCACCATAGAAATTGTGACTTGAATAAATTTTGTGGAGTTGAGAAATTAAAGAACCATGTTATTACCCGTGTATCCTCCACGTGTTAGAGAAATTTAGCCGAGGCTCTTATTAAAGATCATGTTTAGCTTACGTGTTGATATTTTGGGACCTATGGAGTTGTGTTGCTGTTGAATTAATTATTTTAAATTGTAATTTCATATTCAGTCATGTTCATTCATATCATATCATATTTCAGTCTCTGTTGTTATTTATTGATATATCATATCATTTTTTTGGGCTAGTTTCATGACATTGTGAGCCCGCGAGACTGGAGAGAATGATGACTGAGTGAGGCCGAGGGCCTGATTGTGAGGAAAATTATGGGATCGGGTTGCGCGCTGCCATATTGGCTATATATATATATGATTACTATATAGAACGGGGTTGCCCGCCTGCAGCATGCCTTATAGGCTTTACTATCATATGGATCGGGACTGCCCGCCTGCAACAGGCCTTATAGGCTTTATTATTTATACGGATCAGGATTGCCCACCTGCAGTAGGCCATATCGGCTTTATATCATGCTTGGGCTGAAGGAGACCATCCGGAGTCTGTACCCCCACAATGAGCATAATTGATATATATATATATCTGAGATAGATCTTACCATATATATATATATATATTGAGGAATGGATCTTTCTTGGGCATGGATCTTGCCCGAAGTATTTATATTGAGGGGTGGATTTTTCCTGGGCATGGATCTTGCCCGAAGCATTTATATTGAAGAATGGATCTTCCGTGGGAATGGATCTTGCCCGAAGTATTTATATTGAGGGGTGGATTTTTCCTGGGCATGGATCTTGCCCGAAGCATTTATATTGAAGAATGGATCTTCCGTGGGAATGGATCTTGCCCGAAGCATTTATATTGAGGGATGGATTTTTCTTGGACATGGATCTTATCTGAATCATTGATATTTGGGGATGAATCTTTCCCTGGGCTGGATTGGCCTTATACAGTACCGAGTGACTGATTGTCAGTTGATGAATATACATATATATTTGGGATGGATCTTCCCTGGCCTGTATTGACCATATATAGTACTTAGTGATTGAGTATTTTAGATTGTGAGTACATAGAGTTTTCACTAAGGTGCATCATATACAGTATGTACATTGGCATGTAGATACATAGATGCCATATTCCTCGTATTGTTCATAATTGATATGTTTTATTTGTACTGAAAGCAACTGTCGAACTTGAAAGCAAGCCTACATTTCTATATTGTTATTATTTATACTTGACTGTACCTGTGGAGCTCGTCACTACTTTCAGCCTAAAGGTTAGTCTTGTTACTTATTGAGTTGGTTGTACTCATACTACACTCTACACCTCGTGTACAGATCCAGATGCTTTCAGACACGGCGACCATTAGATCTTAGAGTTCTATCAGTTGGAGGCTATCAAGGTAGCTGCCTGGAGTCCGCTGACCTCGACTCCTTTTTTTTCAGTTATTGTATTGTTCTATACTTTCAGACAATGTTTTGTCAATCAAAATTTGTATTCATATTAGATGCTCATGTACTCAGTGACACCATGCTTTGGGAGTGTGTATATATGTAATTGCGAGACTTTTTCCGCTGAATTTAAGTATTATGTTTTCAAACTTAAAAGATATGGTGGTTTATTGAGATTGTCGGCTTGCCTAGTATTGAGACAGGTGCCATCACGACAAGTGCGATTTTGGGTCGTGACAAGTTAGTATCAGAGCTCTAGGTTACATAGGTCTCACGAGTCATGAGCAGGTTTAGTAGAGTCTTGCGGATCGGTACGGAGACGTCTGTACTTATCTTTGAGAGGTTGCCCAACCCTTAGGAAAAATTTCACTTTCTTGTATTTAATCGTGCAGAATTGATTCAGCTTGAAACATAACTCTTTGAATTACTTCCACGCATGTGAGCGCTCAGTATCAGCTGTGTATCATTGGCTTGTGATTCCATAAATGAGGTTCGAGATGTGTATTCTGTGTTTTGGTGATGGACCAGCTTAGAGGACTTGAGCTCAGGTTTAGACCACAACTTAAACTCGGCACTTTCGATTGTGAGAACTTGTACATTTGGACTCATATGTCCGGTAATGTCCCTACGAGATGAATTTGTGGCTTAAATGGCTTTGTGATGAGTATGATGTGACCGCGGGATGTATTAAGACGGTTTGAATATGGCGAGAAGTGTTTTCTTGAAATGTAAAAAGGGTCATTGGGTGCTTAATTTTCGTTTTGATATGACGTACAGTCTCGAGTCTGAATGTTTTGAAGGATCTATCACGTTGTTAAATTGTGGGACAAATTAAAAATTCTTATGTCTTGTTAACGAGTTTGAACTCAGAAAGATTAAGTGATTGCATAGTAATTGTGATTGCGAAAGGGCATAACAAGATGCCAATTTGAGGCTAAGCAGGTGGTTATCCCCTATGGAGTAATCTACGTAGGTGTGTCCTTTATAATGTTGAGTGAAAAGTTTATTTTCTGCCATCGGGACGTATGTGTTGAGATTTAAATTTGAATCTGGTTAAGAAAGTTGACTTGATTGACACGAGAATAAAGGCAAACTTAGCGGATGATTGAGGTATGTTATGGTGGGTGTTGCATAAGCTTGAGAAGATTTTTTGTTGAACTGACTACATTATTATGGAAGTAATAAAGTTTGGGTATTGTGAGTTATCGAGTATTTTGTTCTATGGCTTTGAGCCAAGTGGGGGAGCCTGCTATTGACAATTAAATTTCATGGATATTTGTTAAATTTTAGTTTTGGTCTGATGGCATGATAGATGTGGTGTGTTGTGCGGGATTAACATTTACATGTACAAGGTGGCAGTTCATTCTTGAAGGGAAGGTCACGAATTCTGGACAGAATGGTCAGTGTTATATATTTAGATGAACGTTATAATTGCTCGGTAATCCCTGAGAAGGGTGCATATTTCAAAAGGGCATTGTGTTTGATTTACGGATGTTCAGTGGTATTGCGGTACTCACCTGGTTGATAGACTGATGATATTCAAACTATTGCTATGTGGCACGGAAGAATTTTGAAAGCATTCCTAGTAGGAAGATTGTGCATGAAAGATGTGTTAGTCATTTGAGTGCTAGAGTTGGGACCAGTTACAGTGACTCGTGTGTTCTATGAAATTGGAGACTGTGAGTTCTCAGAAGCATATTGTTTCGGGGTTGCGACCTGTTTGAGGTGACTATTTTATTTAAAACTTTGTGGAGGCACTAATTGCGTTAATTATTTATGATAGCTACGCGCTATGAGTGCACATATATGTGAGGTTTGAGACTATGTGCAAGTATCGGGACAAGTATTCATACTCAGAAGAATGCTTAGGCAAAGATATGCCTAGAAGTGGTTGTTAAGCGTAAAGTTATAACGTTTCTCGTATCCGTACCTTTGTCGAGAACTAGCTGGACTACACTTGAGGTTACAAAGAGGCTAATTCCTTGAATAAATTGGGTAGTTACTAATTCTGTGTTAACTTACCGATTTGAGTTGTGATAGCACATATTGCACATGACTACCTTATGGCATGTTATTTGTACCAGTCCAGGAACATGAGAATCATAATTCATTTATCATATACATGTGTACTTATTTGATCGCTCATGTATGATATGCTTGGACTGGAGGCATGTGACCATGCCAGGAATATTATATTATTCGCACGTGAGTTGTCCGTGCGGATCCATATACTGATATTATTGGCACGTGAATTGTCTGTACGGGTCCAGATATTGATACTATAACATGTGAGTTGTCCGTGCGAGTGATGATAATGTGAGCTCTAGAAGAGCTGGTTACTATTATTAAATTCGTGTGTCTTGGTTCTACTATATATAATGAGCTTATAGCATTGCAGTTGTGGTTGTGCTTGTTGAACTTGCAATACAGTTCTCTTCTTTGAGACATTTTCCATTTTTGGGTACACGAATTGCGCAGTTTGTGACTTGAGTTATATTGATGTAGCATATCTGTGGAATAGTTGTGTTTAATAATATAAGGTCATTGGACCTGGAATGGGTACTATCAGGTTTGATCACGGTATATTCGGGAGGATAATATTGAAAGTCGGCTTAGAAGGTGATTATGGTTCTGATTGGGGCGAGAGAGCTCCATGGCTAGTTGATCTGATGAGTGGTTATGAGTTTTGATTGTTTCTTTCATCATTGGCAGTGTACGAAGGTTTTGGAATGGGGTTCTGTTGAATATAGGGTTTTATACTAGTACTCGGTTGGTTTTGAGTAGTTACTGTGATCGGGAATGGTGCTGCGAGTATGCGAGTTATGCAGTATGTTATGTGATTTTATCTGGGATTATGGTTATGGCTTGATACAGCTTGTTCAGACTTATACAGTGTGTAGATGTTGGATTCAGGTCTTGAAAAGAATTCTGGATGATAGAAATTGGGCTCCAAGGTTTATGGGTTAATGCTAAATTAGTAATTTTCAGTTATGTGGTCTCGTCAGGCCTATATGTAATAGGGTGACGCGGGATCACCCCCGGGTATATGCGTGGTAAAATGGAATAGTAATGTAATGGCTTGGAAACAACTCTTGGCACGTTCGAGGACGGGCATATATTTAAGTGGGGGAGAATGTAATGATCCGGTCGGTCGTTTTGAGTAGTACAATCCTGTTCCCCTATTTATTGCTTAATTTGTGCTTTACGGTTGTTGTGTGACTTGATGGGGTAATTGGTTCGGGTCCGATGAGGTCTTGGAATGAATTGGAACACTTAGTTCTAAGGTTTAAAGCTTAAGTTCAAATAGTGGCTGGATGTCGACTTATATGTAAACGACCCCGAAATGGAGTTTTGATGATTCTAATAGCTCCGTGTGATGATTTTGGACTTAGGAGCGTGTCCAAAAAATTATTTGGAGGTCCGTAGTAGAATTAGGCTTGAAATAGCGAAAAGTCAAATTTTTGGGAAGTTTGATCGGGGGTTGACCTTTGATATCAGGGTCGTAATCCAATTCTGGAAATTTGAATAGGTCCGTTATGTCATTTATGACTTGTGTGAAATATTTGAGGTCAATCAGGCGTGATTTGATAGGTTCCGACGTCGTTTGTAGAATTTGAAATTTTCAAAGTTCATTAGGCTTGAATTGGGGTGTGATTCGTATTTTTAGCGTTGTTTGATGTGATTTAAGGGTTCGACTAAGTTTGTATAATGTTTTAGGACTTGTTAGTGTATTTGGTTGAGGTCCCGAAGGCCTCGGGTGAGTTTCGGATGGCTAACAAATCAAATTTGGACTTTGCATTCCAGCTGAAGAATGTTGGTTTTCTGTCACTGGTTTCCTTCTATGCGATCGCGTGAGAAGGTCCGCGATCGCATAGGCTTATTTGTGCATAGGTAAAATCATTCTACGCGATCGCGTGAAGGCACCCACGATTGCGTAGGCTTGTTTGAGGCAGTGGCAATTTTGTTCTTTGCGGTCGCTTGAAGAGAGCCGCGATCGCGTAGCTGTGAGAGTCTGTTATTCGCAAACTCTGTTTTAAAAGGCAGAATTGGGACTCGCCCGGGGCTCTCTCCAGGGCAGAGCACTCGTAAAACGCCCCTGAGCTTATGTGTGGGGTTTAGTTCTGTGAGACTTACGTCTCGGCCGTCGGGGCTTACGCCCCGGACACGCCCAACGCCCACTGTACCGGGGTTGCCTAATTTAACTTTATGCATTTGTGTAGAACTAACCTTGTAAATCCTCAAATTTTCTTAATAAATCTTAACTATTCAAAATTACTTTTTTTAATCATAAATCATTAAGTTGAGAGTATTTTATGTCATGGTTAAAATAAAAGCATTGCACGTTATCCACCAAGACTACTATGATAGTAAATTTTAAATAAATCTTTCATTTAAAAAGTATTTATTTATTAACTTTTGTCCATAATTTTATTTATAATCATTTTCCTAAATATTATTCTTTTCACGTTTACGAGATACAATACTTACTAATTTAATTGATCAGTATTAGCTAGTAACTGTTTACAAATAATTAGTTATCATGGTATTGTATGGTGAATTATGTGTCACTTTATTAACTTGTTGAAACTTAAAAATAAATGATGCTAGAGAATCATATTTAAATTATGAATTATGTTTTTATATAAATTCTCTTTCAAATAGAAAGAATATTAAATAAAAGGAGTATTTTCAAAAAAATACCAAATTATGATATCGAAATTTTATCAAGATTCATTACTCCTTAAGAGATACATATAAGATTTCGTATCGAATACATTACTTTTGATGTTTGAGTTGTAACGACGTTGCAGCTAATTTTCATATTTTTATATATGTCATACTTTTCGTATTATTCATAGTTGAATTATAATTCATAAATATTTTAAATAGATTATTTGTTATATTTTTGTGATTTTAATGTGATTTTTATAATTATTTTGTATTTTATACTATCTTAAAATTAATAAAATTTAAAGATCTGTGGGATTTATGCCCCATGTCTCACGACTTACGCCTCGCCTCGCTAGAGGTAAAACACCTCGCCTCATGCCCCCACCTTTTAGAACATTGTTCGCGAACGCGTGAAGAAGGTCGCGTTCGCGTAGAGTAAGCGGAGCAGAAATGGAGGTCACGCGTTTTATACTTCGCGATTGCGTGGGCGAGTCCGCGATCGTGTAGGCCTGTGAGTTTGAGCTTCGCGATCGCGTGCAAGCAACCGCGATCGCATAAGGTCTTTTCTGGGCAGTTGAAGTGTGTGCTTCGCGATCGCGTAGAGCAAATGTCTGTGCAAAGAGTTTAAGTTATGAAAATGGGACGAACCATTTTTACTAATTTGGAGCTCGGATAGTGGCGATGTTTGAAAAATTTTCAGAGAAAACAACGGGGTAAGTGTTCTTAACTCAATATTGGTTAAATTACCCGAATCCAAGGTTGTTTTTAACATTTAATGGGTGAATTAAGTTGAAAATTTTAGGAAACCCTCTTGGTTTAATTTGAAGATTTGAGGGTCGCATTGAGGTCAGATTTTGGTAAAATTGGTATGGGTAGACTCATAGTTGGATGGGCTTTCGGATTTTGTAATTTTTGTCAAGTTCCGATATGTGGCCCCCACGGGCCATTTTTGAGTTAAATTTCGGATTTTATTGAAAAAATAGTAATTTCTTATGGCATTAATTCCAATAATTCGTATTGACTGAATTGAATTAATTACGGCTAGATACGAGGCTTTCAGAGACCAATTCACGAGGCAAGGGCATAGCAGAGTAAGAAATTATGCGGTTTGAGGTAAGTAACATTTCTAAACTTGGTTCTAATGGTATGAATCCCTAAATGCTGTGTTATATCAATTGTTGGAGGTGACACACATGATAGTTGACGAGCGTGTGGACGTGCACCATAGAAATTGTGACTTGAATAAATCCTGTGGAGTTGAGAAGTTAAAGAACTATGTTATTACCCGTGTATCCTCCACGTATTAGAGAAATTTAGCTGAAACTCTTATTAAAGATCATGTTTAGGCTACGTGCTGATATTTTGGGACTCATGGGGTCGTATTGCTGTTGAATTAATTATTTTAAATTATAATTTCATATTCAGTCATGTTCATTCATTTCATATCATATTTAAGTCTTTGTTGTTATTTATTGATATGTCATATCATCATTTTGGGCTAGTTTCATGACATTGTGAGCCCGAGAGACTAGAGAGATTGATGTCTGAGTGAGGCCGAGGACCTGATTGTGAGAAAAATTATGGAATCGGGTTGCACGCCGCAGTAGGCCATATTGGCTTTATATATATAATTACTATATGGAACGGGACTGCCCGTCTGCAGTAGGTCTTATAGGCTTTACTATCATATGGATCGGGGTTGTCCTCTTGTAGCAGGCCTTATAGGCTTTATTATTATACAGATCGGGATTGCCCGCCTGCAGTAGGCCATATCGGCTTTATATCACGCTTGGGATGAAGGAGCCCCTCCAGAGTCTGCACCCCCACAGTGAGCGTAGTTGATATATATATATATGGGATGGATCTTCCCTCGGCAGGAATCTTGCCCCATATATATATATATTGAGGGATGGATCTTCCGGGGGCATGGATCTTGCCTGAATTATTTATATTGAGGGATGCATTTTTTCTGGGCATGGATCTTGCCCGAAACATTTATATTGGGGGATGGATCTTCCCTGGGCATGGATCTTGCCCCGAAGCATTTATATTGAGGGATGGATTTTTTCTGGACATGGATCTTGTCCGAGTCATTTATATTTGGGGATGAATCTTTCCCTGGGCTGGATTGGCCTTATACAGTACCGAGTGACTGATTGTCAGTTGATGAATATACATATATATTTGGGATGGATCTTCCCTGGCCTGTATTGACCATATATAGTACTTAGTGATTGAGTATTTTAGATTGTGAGTACATAGAGTTTTCACTAAGGTGCATCATATACAGTATGTACATTGGCATGTAGATACATAGATGTCATATTCCTCGTATTGTTCATAATTGATATGTTTTATTTGTACTGAAAGCAACTGTCGAACTTGAAAGCAAGCCTACATTTCTATATTGTTATTATTTATACTTGACTGTACCTGTGGAGCTCGTCACTACTTTCAGCCTAAAGGTTAGTCTTGTTACTTATTGAGTTGGTTGTACTCATACTACACTCTACACCTCGTGTACAGATCCAGATGCTTTCAGACACGGCGACCATTAGATCTTAGAGTTCTATCAGTTGGAGGCTATCAAGGTAGCTGCCTGGAGTCCGCTGACCTCGACTCCTTTTTTTTCAGTTATTGTATTGTTCTATACTTTCAGACAATGTTTTGTCAATCAAAATTTGTATTCATATTAGATGCTCATGTACTCAGTGACACCATGCTTTGGGAGTGTGTATATATGTAATTGCGAGACTTTTTCCGCTGAATTTAAGTATTATGTTTTCAAACTTAAAAGATATGGTGGTTTATTGA
>AWOL01S0030308.1:17855-28338 GCA_000715115.1 Nicotiana otophora
TTTTGGGCTAGTTTCATGACATTGTGAGCCCGCGAGACTGGAGAGAATGATGACTGAGTGAGGCCGAGGGCCTGATTGTGAGGAAAATTATGGGATCGGGTTGCGCGCTGCCATATTGGCTATATATATATATGATTACTATATAGAACGGGGTTGCCCGCCTGCAGCATGCCTTATAGGCTTTACTATCATATGGATCGGGACTGCCCGCCTGCAACAGGCCTTATAGGCTTTATTATTTATACGGATCAGGATTGCCCACCTGCAGTAGGCCATATCGGCTTTATATCATGCTTGGGCTGAAGGAGACCATCCGGAGTCTGTACCCCCACAATGAGCATAATTGATATATATATATATCTGAGATAGATCTTACCATATATATATATATATATTGAGGAATGGATCTTTCTTGGGCATGGATCTTGCCCGAAGTATTTATATTGAGGGGTGGATTTTTCCTGGGCATGGATCTTGCCCGAAGCATTTATATTGAAGAATGGATCTTCCGTGGGAATGGATCTTGCCCGAAGCATTTATATTGAGGGATGGATTTTTCTTGGACATGGATCTTATCTGAATCATTGATATTTGGGGATGAATCTTTCCCTGGGCTGGATTGGCCTTATACAGTACCGAGTGACTGATTGTCAGTTGATGAATATACATATATATTTGGGATGGATCTTCCCTGGCCTGTATTGACCATATATAGTACTTAGTGATTGAGTATTTTAGATTGTGAGTACATAGAGTTTTCACTAAGGTGCATCATATACAGTATGTACATTGGCATGTAGATACATAGATGTCATATTCCTCGTATTGTTCATAATTGATATGTTTTATTTGTACTGAAAGCAACTGTCGAACTTGAAAGCAAGCCTACATTTCTATATTGTTATTATTTATACTTGACTGTACCTGTGGAGCTCGTCACTACTTTCAGCCTAAAGGTTAGTCTTGTTACTTATTGAGTTGGTTGTACTCATACTACACTCTACACCTCGTGTACAGATCCAGATGCTTTCAGACACGGCGACCATTAGATCTTAGAGTTCTATCAGTTGGAGGCTATCAAGGTAGCTGCCTGGAGTCCGCTGACCTCGACTCCTTTTTTTTCAGTTATTGTATTGTTCTATACTTTCAGACAATGTTTTGTCAATCAAAATTTGTATTCATATTAGATGCTCATGTACTCAGTGACACCATGCTTTGGGAGTGTGTATATATGTAATTGCGAGACTTTTTCCGCCGAATTTAAGTATTGTGTTTTCAAACTTAAAAGATATGGTGGTTTATTGAGATTGTCGGTTTGCCAAGTATTGAGATAGGCGCCATCACGACAGATGAGATTTTGGGTCGTGATAGTATGGTTTTGTAATTGTTGTACATAAATAAAAGTTATGTTTTAATAATGATGTTTACTATCATATTTATTTTGTTTGTCATTTTGAAGAATATGGATAATCATCAAATTATGTTTGGATCAAAGACCAATCATGAAGATATTTGTGTAATTGATAGTGGAACAACTCATGCCAAATTCAAATATCATAAATACTTTTCTTATTTGCATAAGAAAAAAGCAAATATTTCAACAATTTCTGGTAATATAAGTTTAATTAAAGGCTACGGAAGAGCCATTATATTTCTGTCTAAGAGAACGAAACTTATAATAGACAATGCATTATTCTCCTCCAAGCCCCGAAGAAACTTGTTGAGTTTTATAGATATCCTCCGAAATTGGTATCATGTTGAGATGATAGATGAAATGAATATGGAATATCTTTGTATTACAGAAAATATTTATGGCCGGAAGTGCATTGTAGAAACGTTACCAACTTTATCTTATGGCTTATACTATTCAAAGATCAGTACAGTTGAAGCACAATATATCGTAAACCAGAAGTTTACTAGTTCAAATATTTTTGTGCTTTGGCATGGCCGTTTGGGCCATCCTAGATCAATAATGATGAGACGAATTACTGAAAATTTGAGTGGGCATCCATTAAAGAGCCTGAAGATTCTTACAAATAATGAATTTTCTTGTTATGCTTGTTATCAAGGCAAAATAAATCCCTTGCCGTTTTAGAACGTATACATGGGGATATATGTGGACCTATTCACCCACCAAGTGGGTTGTTTAGATATTTTATGGTCCTAATAGATGCATCATCAAGATGGTCTCATGTGTGCCTACTATCATCTCGCAACCTGGCGTTTGCAAAGCTATTAGCCCAAATAATTCGATTAAGGGCACAATTTCCAGATTATCCCATAAAGGCTATTCGCCTTGATAATGCTGGAGAGTTTTCATCTCAAGCTTTTGATGATTATTGTCTATCAGTTGGGATAAAGTTGAACATCCTGTAGCTTATGTTCATACTCAAAATGGCCTTGCAGAGTCATTTATTAAACGCCTGCAATTGATAGCAAGACCACTACTTATGAAAACAAAATTGCCCACTACTGTTTGGGGCCATGCTATCTTGCATGCAACATCACTTATCCGTCTCAGACCGATACATTATAATAAATATTCTCCGTCACAATTAATTTTTGGTCATGAACCAAATATTGTCCATCTACGAATTTTTGGATGTGCTGTATATGTGCTAGTAGCACCACCATATCGTAGTAAGATGGTCCCGCGGAGAAGATTAGGAATATATATTGGGTTTGAATCACCCTCTATTATTCGCTATATTGAAGTATTGACGCGAGATTTATTTACTGCTCGATTTGCAGATTGTCGTCTTGATGAAAAAAAATTTCCACAATTAGGGGGAGAGAAAAAGGAAATCAGAAGAGAAATTATATGAAAAGTTTCATCATTATCCCATATAAAATCAGTTGGTCATAAATATTTTTTTGTGTGAAAAAGAAATGATAAAAATGAAATTGAAAGATACAAAGCTCGCCTTGTCGCACAAGGATTCTCCCAACGACCTGGAGTCGATTTTGATGAAACATATTCACCTGTTATGGATGCCATAACATTTCGATATCTCATCAGTTTAGCACTACATGAAAAGCTTGAAATACATCTAATGGATGTAGTTACAACTTATCTGTACGGTTCACTAGATAATGAAATTTATATGAAAATTCCCGAAGGACTTAAAATGCCCGAAGCAAATCCAAAATCTGAGAAAATATATTCAATTAGATTATAAATATCTTTGTATGGTTTAAAGCAATCTGGGCGTATGTGGTATAATCGCCTCAGCGAATATTTGCTTAAAGAGGGTTACATAAATGGTGTTATTTGTGCATGTATTTTTATAAAGAAAATGACATCAGAATTTGTTATACTTGTTGTTTATGTTGATGACATAAATCTTGTTGGAACTCCAAAAGAGCTTCAAAAGACAATTGAATATCTTAATAAAGAATTTGAGATGGAAGATCTTGGAAAGACAAAACTTTGTCTTGGTCTGCAAATTGAACATTTAGCAGTCGCGATCTTTATCTATCAATCTACATATACATAAAGGGTCTTAAAACGCTTTTACATGGACAAAGCGTATCCATTGAGTACACCAATGGTTGTTCGATCACTTTAAGTGAATAAGGATTTGTTCCGACCTCCATAAGAGGACGAGGCACTCCTTAGTCCCGAAATACCTTATCTTAGTGCAATTGGTGCACTAATGTATCTTGTTAATGCTACAAGGCCTGGCATAGCATTTTCTGTTAATTTACTAGTAAGATATAGCTCTTCTCCTACACAGAGACATTGGAACGGGATTAAGCATATATTGCGATATTTAAAGAGAACACTTGATATGAGTTTATTTTATTCTAACAAATGTAGTACAGATCTTGTTGGTTATGCAGATGCAAGTTATTTATCTGATCCACATAAAGCTCAATCTCAAGCCGGGTACATGCTTACATGTGGAAGTACTGTCATATCATGGCGCTACACAAAGCAATCTATTGTTGCTACTTCTTCAAATCATGCTGAGATAATAGCTATTCATGAAGCAAGTAGGGAATGTGTGTGGTTGAGATGAATGATTCATTTTATTCAAGAAAAATATGGGTTGGAATGTGATAAAAGATCCACAATTTTATACGAAGACAATGCTGCTGTCACGACCCAAAATCTCAACCTGTCGTGATGGCGCCTATCTTGATACTAGGCAAGCCGATAATCTCAATAAACCAAAACTTCTCTTTAAGGTTGAAAATATAATATTTAAATACAATACAAAATTCCACAAATACTAATATGAACACTCCCCAAAACCTGGTGTCGATGAGTAAATGAGCATCTAATATGAATACAAGTCTGGAAAATATGATATATAATAGTCTGAGACCAAATACAGTAAACAAGGAAATAGAGAAGGAGAGACAAGGTCTGCGAAACACGGCAGCTACCTCAAAATTTCTTGAAAATCAACAGTGTGAAAGGATCAACACCCGTTATATCCGGGAACACTTGGATATGTACATGAAGTGCAGGGTGTAGTATAAGTACAACCAACTCAGCAAGTAACAATAATAACTAAGGAACTGAAGATAATGACGAGCCACACAGTTATATTTCACTTTCAGTAATTCCAGTAGAGAATAGACATGCTATCAAATCTGGCAGTTTAATGTCAAATCAATTTTTATAAAGTTCATGTTCATGTAATCCGTATATAAAAATCTTTCAGAGATTTCACAACAATGACAGATAGCATCTAAGTGCAATAAAAAATGGAAATCAAGTATAACATATGAGGACAACAATCGCTTACTAGGCTCCCAGCCCTCATCACTCACTCTCAATGGGTACCCGCGCTCACTGGGGGTGTACAGACTCCGGAGGGGCTCCTACAGCCCGAGCGTTATAATCTGCACGGCCAACTCACGTGTTGCATAGACAACTCACGTGCCATAATATAAATATCTGGATCCGCACGACCAACTCACGTGCTGCACGGCCAACTCACGTGCTATAGTATAATATAAGGATTCGCACGACCAACTCACATGCTATACGACCAACTCACGTGCTACACGACCAACTCACGTGCTATAGTATAATATAAGGATTTGCACGCCAACTCACGTGTTGCACGTCCAACTCACGTGCTATAGTATAATATAAGGTTCTGCACGGCCAACTCACGTGTTGCACAGACAACTCACGTGCTGCACAGACAACTCACGTGCTATGGTATCAATATCTCATAATTAGGCCATCGACCTCACTCAGTCATAAATCTCTCCAGTCTTCCAGGATCTCGATAATCATGAAATCAGCCCAAACAACAATAATATGATGTATTAATAATAATAACAGAGACTGAGATAAAATATGCAAGTAAAAACTGAGACCGAGTACATATAGCATTTAGCAGGTAATTCAACAAGTACACAACCTCTGTGGGTCCGAACAGTACTATCACATAGCCTAAGCATGATTTGTAACATGATTTACAGTCAAATTTTATCAACACATAAAGAGCATATAGCTAACAATAAATTATTCAACTTTATAATTTTTTCGGGACGGACCAAGTCACAATTCTCTCGGTGCACGCCCACACGCCCATCATCTAGCATGTGCGTCACCTCCAAAATAATCACATGATACCAAAATTTGGGGTTTCATACCCACAGGACCAGATTTAAAACTGTTATTTACCTCATAGTGTGAAATTATTTACTCTGCTATGCCCTTGCCTCGCAAATCGGTCTCTGAATGCCTCGAATCTAGTCACAATTAATTCGTTTCGGTCAATAAAATTTATTTGGAATTAATTCCATTATAAAATGCTAATTTTCCATAAAAAACCAAAATTTAGCTCAAAAATTGCTCGTGGGGACCACGTCTCGAAACCCGAAAAAAGTTACAAAATCCGACAACCCATTCAATTACAAGTTCAACCATACTAATTTCACTCAAATCCAACTCTGAATCGGTGTTCAACTCCCAAAATTCATTTTATGAGATTTCTACAATTTTTTCCAAATTTTCATCTCAAAATACTGATTACATGATGAAAACAATGATATATTTATGTATGTTAACCAAATCTGAGTTAGAATCACTTACTCCGATGAATTTCTTGAAAAACCCACGAAACATCGTCTCAAACCGAGCTCCCAATGTCCAAAATATGAAATAATACCCTAAACCCCGTTTATATAGTACACCTCTGATCTCCCACTTCGCGGTTCGCGAAATTTTGAGCGCGGTAGCGGAAAACTGGTGCGTCCGCGAAATTCTTGGGGCTGCACTGCTAGACTTTAGTATTTTGGCCGTAACGTTCTCTGCAAATGTCCAAATGATGACTTCTTTACCTTTTTGGACACTAGGCACGTAGGGCTACAACCTTTGTTTTTGAATCATCTCAAAATTACTTGTAGATCAAAAGATATAGGCTTCCGAAGTCGGACCAGCGGAACCACAGAACTTCCTGGAGCGCGGACGCGAAATTCTGCCACCGTCCGCGTCCCTCCTTCACCTCAGCGCCCAAAAATGCGCGGTCCACATCCCTCCTTCGCCTCAACGCCCAAAAATGCGCGGTCCGCGTCCCCGAAAGTACCAAAACAATATTAGAGAGCCGAAATGCCCAGACTCACTCAAAACTCATCCCGAAACTCATCTGAAACCTCCCGGACACAAACCATATATGAATTTCAATCATAAAATATGCTATGCACCTGCTCGCGCACTTAAAATACTAAAAAGAGGTCTTCTTGGCCCGATATTGACCATGGTCAAACTCCTAATTTTTTTAACTTTATAAATCTCTCAACCAATGATCCAAAAATACACTCAAGCCCCTCGGGACCTCAACCAAATAAACCAGCACGTTCCATAACATAACACGGACCTACTCTAGGCCTCAAATCACATCAAATAACATCAAAACGATGAATCGCACCTCAAATCAAAAATCTATGAACTTTGAACTTTCAAATTCTATATCATGTGCCGAAACATATCAAATCAATCCGGAATGACTTCAAATTTTGCACACAAGTCATAAATGACATAACGAGGCTATTCAAATTTCCAGAATCATATTTCGACCTCGATATCAAAAAGTCAACCCCCCGGTCAAACTTTCCAAAATTTAACTTTCTGCATTTCAAGCCTAATTCCACTACGGACCTCCAAATATTTTTTTCGTACACGCTCCTAAGTTCAAATCACCGTACAGAGCTATTGCAATCATCAGAATTAAATTTCGAGGTCGTTAACACATAAGTCAATATTCGGTTAACTATTTCAACTTAAACTTCCAACCTGAAAATTCATTCTTCCAAGCTAACTCCGAAATACCTTAAAATCAAAACCAACAATTCACACAAGTCATAATACCTCGTAAGAAATTATCCAAGACTTCAAATAGTTGAAAGGAGCGTAAATGCTCAAAACGACCGGTCAGGTCGTTACAGTTGCATGCATAGCCCAATTAAAGGGAGATTTTATAAAAGGAGATAGAACGAAGCACATTTCACCAAAATTATTCTACACATATAATCTTCAGAAAAATGGTGACATTGATGTATAACAAATCCGTTCAAGTGACAATCCGGCAGATTTATTCACTAAATCTTTGCCAACTTCAACTTTTGAGAAGATGGTATATAATATTGGAATGCAGAAACTCAAATATTTGAAACCAAATTTTTATCAGGGGGAGTAAAATACGCGTAATACTATTTTTCCCTTACTAAGATTTTTCCCACAAGGTTTTTCTTATAAGATTTTTAATGAGACAACTAGTTATGCATATTACTAAATATGTGTACTCCTTTTCCTTTACTAGTATTTTTTTCCCACGGGGTTTTCCTAATTAGGTTTTAATGAGGCATATTATCTTTTAATAGACATCCAAGGGGGAGTGTTATAAATATATTATATTATGTATGTTCATTTATTACTCTGTTAAAAATAAGCTTCCTGAAGAAACTTATCTATATGAGACTCCGACGTAAATATGTTTATCTATTTAGTACTCTATTGGAAATAAGTCTCCTAAAGAAGCTTATCCTTTCAGTACCCCGTTATGGATAAATATCACACCCGGTAGAATATTATCTATATCTGGTACAATGAGCTTATCTTTTCAATACGCCATTATGGATAAACATCACAACCGGTAGAAGATTATCTATATTTGGTACAATGAGCTTATTCTTTCGGTATCCCACTATGGATAAATATTACCCCTCGTAAAAGATTATTTATATCTGGTATAATGAGCTTATCCTTTTGGTACTCCGTTATGAATAAATATTACCCCTGGTAGAAGATTATCTATATATGGTATAATGAGCTTATCCTTTCGGTACTCCGTTATGGATAAACATTACCACTGGTAGAAGATTATCTATATATGGTATAATGAGCTTATCCTTTCGGTACTCCGTTATGGATAAACATTACCACTGGTAGAAGATTATCTCTATCTGGTATAATGAGCTTATCCTTTCGGTACTCCATTATGGATAAACATTACCCCGGTAGAAGATTATCTATATCTGGTATAATGAGCTTATCCTTTCGGTACTCCATTATGGATAAACATTACCCCGGTAGAAGATTATCTATATGTGGTACACTAGCAGCTTACACAGCAGCTTGCAGAAGCAGCTTACACAGTAACTTGCTTTCTTTTATAAATATAGGAGATTTCAGTTTATTATGTACATAAGTTTGAAGTTTGAATAATATATCAGTTTCTCTTTATACTTGTCTTTACTCTACAGTTTTTATTTTATAACAACCCCACCATTTTTCCCCTGTTATAAATTAATTTGCATTTGAGAAATAAAAATTATTTAAATTTTGTTTATTTTCTTAATGTTATAAAGATAAAAAATAGTTAGATTAAAATTACAAAAGATATTCATATTATTACCAATTAATATTTTTAAAACTACTATAATATTAATAGTTCATAACTAGTTGTACGAACTCGAAGGGACAAAGATTACTTACAAAATTATTAAAGCTATGTCTCCAATAAAATAATTAATAGAGTGATTTTTTATTTTTTTATTGTTATCATAAAGTAATAAATACATAGATACTTGAGTAAGACTATTATAAAGGCGTATTCAAAGAGTATGACGTTATAATAATAGTTATTGATGTTATACATGAAACGTTTTTAATAAAACGTGTTCTAGAAAATAGGAGATTCATTGCTTATTTGAGGTCGTAATTGAGTGATTATTGTTCCGTTGAGCTTATATTGTCTATCATTAATGATTTGAATTTTGTTTCAGCTTGTAAAATTTTCATTGAAGAAGACAATATGGGTTTATTGATTTTTGAAGGTTTAAGTTGAGTTTAACAATTGAAAATTGTCGGGGCTCTATTAAAAAGTTGTATATCAAATTTGGAGTTGATTTGAATATTTTATGAATCAAAAATATGTTGGTAAACCTCTACCCATCGCGTTATGGTGCTCACCATGATTTTGGCCAGAAATCCTGATGTTCATCTGAATTTTCAGCCAAAATATCGAAAAATCTTGTTGATCCCTTATAATTCGTGGAAAAATTCCGGTGATCACCATAATTATATAGGTTATGTTATGGTGATTACTAAGATCATGCAAAATCTTGCCTAATATTAAATATGAATTCTAGTAATTGCCAACAACGTGTTTTAAAATTACTGTACGAGGAACTAGGGACAGAGGCGGGGAAAAGAAGTTATTTCGACTAGCCAAGGCAAGAGAGGGAAAGGCTCGGTATCTGGACCAAGTGAGGTACATCAAAGACGAGGACAATAGAGTATTGATAGGAGAGGCTTAGATTAAGCGGAGATGGTAGACGTACTTTCATAGACTTCTGAATGAAGAGGGGGATCGGGACATTATGCTAGATGAATTGGGGCACTCAGAGAGTCTCCGAGACTTTGGGTACTGTAGGCGCATTAAGGTCGAGGAGGTCATAGGGGGCTATGCATAAGATGAGTATGGGTAGAGCTACCAGACCAAACAAAATTCCGGTTGAATTTTGGAGGTGTGTGGCCAGAGTAGGCTTAGAGTGGATGACTGGGCTGCTTATTATTATTTTAAATACAAAGAGGATGCCGGATGAGTGGAGGTGGAGCACGGTGGTATCGTTGTGTAAAAACAAAGTTGATATCCATAGTTGTAACAACTATATGGGTATCAAGTTGTTAAGTCATACCATAAAAGTTTGGGATAGGATGGTAGAAGTGAGGGTGGGAAGGATGGTGTCTATATCCGACAACCAGTTCGGGTTCATGCCTGGTCGGTCGACTACGGAAGCTATCCACCTTATTAAGAGGTTGGTGGAATAGTACAGGGATAGGAAGAAGGACCTACACATGGTGTTTATTGACATGGAGAAAGTATATGACAAGGTCCCTAGAGAGGTCCTTTTGAGATGCATGGAGGCTAAAGGTGTGCCGATTGCCCATATAAGGGCGATTAAAGACATGTATGATGGAGTTAAGACTCGAGTTAGGATGGGGGGGGGGGGG
>AWOL01S0030308.1:30510-75165 GCA_000715115.1 Nicotiana otophora
GGGGGGGGACGACTTGGAATATTTACCGGTTATTATGGGGTTATACCAAGGATCTACGCTCAACCCGTTCTTATTTGCCTTTGTGATGGACGCACTAACACGCCATATTCAAGGGGATGTGCCTTGGTGTATGTTATTCGCTGATGACATAGTGGTGATAAATGAGACACGAGGCGGCGTCAACGAGAGGCTGGAGGTTTGGAGACATGCCCTTGAGTCTAAGGGTTTCAAGTTGAGGATGACTAAGACGGAATATCCGCAGTGCAAGTTTAGCGCAGAGCCGAGGGAAACATGCATGAAAGTGAGGCTTGAATCACAGGTCATCCCCAAGAGAGACAACTTCAAGTACCTTGGGTCGGTTATCCAGGGGGATTGGGAGATCGACGAGGATGTCACACACCGTATGGAGGTGGGTTGATGAAATGGAGATTAATATTTGGAGTCCTGTGTGACAGAAAAGTGCCACCGATACTCAAAGACAAGTTTTATAGAGCGGTGGTTAGACCGACCATATTGTATGGGGTTGAGTGCTGGCCAGTTAAGAACTCACATACCCAGAAAATGAAAGTAACAGAAATGAGGATGTTGATGTGGATATGCGGGCATACTAGGATGAATAAGATTCTAGAATGAAGATATTCGGGAGAAGGTGGGCGTGGATCCTATGGATGCCAAGATGCGGGAAGCGAGACTTAGATGGTTCAGACACGTGCGGAGGAGAAGCCCGAATGCCCTGGTTAGGAGGTGTGAGCAGTTGGTTTTGGCGGGTACGAGAAGAGGTAAATAGCGGCCTAGGAAGTATGGGAGAGGTGATTAGACATGACATGGCGTGGCTTTAGATTTTCGAGGACATGACCCTTGATAGGAAGGTGTGTAGGTCGTGCATTAGGGTTGTAGGTTAAGAGATGATTGAGGCTAGTCTGATAGGGTTATGTCTCTAATTGCTAGTGGTTAATATTGTGTTCACACTATTCTCCGTTATCATTGTGCCGAGCTTTATTTACTGGTTATTGTTATTGCTTTATATCTATTTTCTGGTTCCTATGTTGGTGTCATTATCTCTTGATTTTTCTGTTGATGGTACTGATATGATGTTTCTTTTCGTCATCTTGAATTGAGGGTCTTTCGAAAATATTCCTTCTATCCCCTCGGGTAGGGGTAAGGTCTGCGAATAAACTAACCTCCGGAGACCCACTTATGAGATTTTAATGAGTTGTTTTTGTTGTTGTTGTTGCCCTAGTTTTTCAAAACTTTTCTTAATGGATAAAAAATTAAACGGTGGCACTAGTCTATTTGTGCAAATCTCCCTTTAGTAAAAGTTTGTCTTATTATTGGCCCAACCCTGATTTCCAAATTTCACAAAAGGGTCCTAACTAGGGTTTCTCATTCGAACCGTACCGGAAAAGGGAAGAGTAAAAACGAAACCGTAGAGATTAAGCCAAATTCGGCGGTTTGCGATGGATCTAGAGGTGGTGGGCCGCCATGCCCTCCTATTCGACGACGACGCCATGGCGGCGTTCGTCAACTCCGGCGACGCTCTCGTCGAATGGAACTCTCTCCAAATTGATCGTTATGATGTCCGCCACCTTCTCTCCGCACCTCCACCTTCCCGCCGGCGGTCTCACTCTTCTACGTCTTCGAATCTCGTCGATGCTTCGATTCAGTTCGAGCTCGATCATGAACGTTACCTCGATCTTCCTTCGCCTTCAGATGAACCAGGTAAACTTAACGCTTGTTTCCTTCCTTTTTTGTTTTTAATTCTAACATTGCGTGGATAACCTTTTCGTGTATTATATTTTGTTAATAGTTTTCTGTGCTAATTTAGCGTAAATAATCAGGAAGCTAACAATCCGATAAAACGTAATGATTCGCTAGCTGATGTTAATATCGTTAAGTGGTTTATTGGGCTAAATAAGTTTCAATAATCCTGGTGTGTGCTCATGTGTTAGATTCATTTCTCTTGTGCAATACATTATGCTAAGTTTGTAAACTTAATATGCTGGATCTGCATCTGTGATAGTTTGTTGCGGTAGCTATATATGATGCTTCTAAATAGGATTTGCTATGCATGGACTTCCCAGGGGAAAAAAAAAGTTTTGCTTTCTGTAGTAAACTGACCTGATTGACATTGCGAAGCATAAAATAGTATTATTAAACAATCTTGTTGTATAGTTGAGGGTTCATCCTGCACCTGTCTTTGGTTTTCTGGTCGCTGTGGAAACTTCCTCTGATGGTACGCTTTTCTGTTTTAAATAATATTCGTTTGCAACTTCAAGGGGACAGCTGAGAATACGATTTATTGTTATGGAAATAATGTTTTTAATAAATGTTTTTATAGGCAGGCAGTGCTTCCTAGAGATGATATTTTGGTGCTGGCGTATCTTAAAATAAGGTAGATTGAGGAAATGTAGCATGCTGGCTGCCTAGTTAGTGGCTGTACAATGTTCTTTTTGCAACGTTTTTTTAGTTACTGGACCTTTTAATTACACATTTTCTGTATCTCACAACGAGTACAATCATCTTTACTTATCCGTGCAAGTATCATTATTTTAACCTAATCTTGTTCTGTCTGGATTATTTTTCCTGTGGCTTTGCGTTAGTTATGTTGCTTGATCTTGGATAATACGTCAATATTAATATGATGTAATGATTACTTCCTTCAGAAGTGGAAGAAGACGAAAAGTCGGTGGATGCTGGTGCTTATCGTGCTGTTGGTTTCTCATATGGACATACTGATGATTCTGCTGACAGAAAAAGTTCTGAGGTGGGCCAGGAAAGCTCCGAGTTTCGTCCCTCCTTTCCAGTGCCGGAAAACCTACTTCAATGCTTGGTAAGCTTATGCTCTTCGATTTGGTTTTTTGTCTGCTTTCATAGAGCTTGGATATTGTGTTTACATGCTAACGAGGTTTTCCCCATGTGGCCAATGCTACTAGTTGTCTAAAGCTTATGTTATTCTAAGGCTCACCATGTCTAAGTTTTCAGATGCTCGGAGCAGGGATGGAGTTCTTTTCATCTAAGGTTGCCATTCACAGGCACCTTGTTCCCTTTTGATGCATGACCAAGGGGCAGTGCAGGTGGGATTAGGAATATTAAGAAGTTATCTTTATAAGGACAATTTGTTGCTAGTTGAGAGGGATCTTCTCTTAATTTACTTAATATTGCTCTTTTAATTTCACTAATGGGCACACATTTTTGTGGATTGGTATGCTTAAAGCTTTGATTGTATCTAAGGTTCTTGCTTATTTTTTATCCAGAATTGTGAATTCTACATTTTAATGGGCTCTTTGTTGCTTTTGGTGCTTTCTATCTTTTTGCAGCCACCAACGGAAAAGGTACATCAGATAATTGCAAGGACTGCGCTGTTTGTGAGCAAACATGGTGGGCAGTCAGAAATTGTTCTGAGGGTAAAGCAGGGAGACAATCCAACATTTGGGTTCTTAATGCCTGACCACGATCTTCATGCATACTTTAGGTTTCTTGTTGATCACCCTGAACTTTTACAATCTGGTAGTGACGTGAAAGCTCCAAATGAAGGAGGAAAGGATTCCAATGAGCAGAAGGAACATGCTGGTCGTGGAGGTGCTTTATCTTTGCTTGGTTCTGTATATGAGTCTGGAGAGGACGAGGAGCTTGCGAATGGGGATGATCCTGGATCCAAAGTTACCAGTGCAACACTTGATACCTTGAGTGCCACAAATGTTTCCAGTCCTCTTGAAAGGGCTGATAGTTCCAAGGAATTTGAAAAAGATGAGAAAGAAAACGATGAGAGAGTTTCTACAAATTCATTTCGTTCTAGTAAAGATAAAGAAAAGGTTGCTGCACTGAAAAAGAATAATTTGATTAATGCTTCCAAGAGCGTAATTAGAGCTAGTACGCAGAAGGAAGATGACGGTGGTTCTTCTGCTGCATCTAGAAAGACAAAGGCAGAGGTGTCTGGTCTAGGAGCGGCGTCGAAGACTGGACCTTTGGTGGAGCCTCCATCTGATCTGAAGAAATTGATTAATAAGATTGTGGAGTTCATTCTGAAGAATGGGAAGCAGTTTGAGTCAACTCTTATGGAACAGGACAGCAAACATGGCAGATTCCCATTTCTCCTTCCAACCAACCAATATCATCCTTACTATCTAAAAATACTCCAGAAAGCTCAAGAGGTGAAAGCTCTTTCTCTGTCTGGGAAATTTGTGTTGTCCTGCAGTCACATGGCTGAAGTTTTTTGTATAAATTTAAATTTGAGCATATTATTTTATTTTCCTGAACTTATAGCACTTGCTTCTTTCACAATGTATTAACACAAAACCAATGAGCAGTATTTTTCTCTGTGGTTTTGACATATTGGTGTAGCTGATGCATGTGTGGAATTGCTTTAACATTGTGTCTTATGCTCTTCTCTTTGTTGTGCAGTCAAAAGTCCATGGATCAGAAAAAAGAGCTTTGAAGGAAAGTGATTCTCCCTCCAGGTCTGCAGGGTATGATCTGCCATATGTATCTGATAAGAAAGAGAAGTTTAAAATGGTGATTGGTAAATCCAAGAAGGAAATGCAGGACTCCCTGACCAGAACTTCAGAGCAAGAGGTTGGAGTCAATGTGGACGCTGCTGCTGCTGCCGCTATCCTTCACGCAGCCACTAGAGGTATCAAGAATCCCAATTTGAATATCATATCAGGCTCATCTAAGAATGGTGATAGTCAGGGTCACAGCAGTGAGGGTGGCCAAGCCTCAAGTTTCCTCAATGTCCCTCCATGTAGTCAGAGGTCTGACCAGAGGATGAAAAATAGTGTTTCGATTCCAAAGGCAAAGGAAATCGCGAAGTCTGCTGCTGCCGAAGCTGCGTGTGAGGCAGACTCCTCTGAAGCACACTTGAGCAAAGAGCAGAAGCTGAAAGCAGAGAGGCTGAGAAGGGCAAAGATGTTTGTGGCCCTGTTAAAAGGTGGAGCAGCTCCTGTGAAAAGAGGTTCTTCACATGGAGGGTCAGTGGAACCACAGGAATCTGCCTTGTCAGGTTCCGGCACAGAGGTTAACGCTGCTACTAGAGAAAGAGAAGGCAGTGCAGCACCGGCAGAATTGACTGCTCTAGGGAGAGAAGGCAGTGCAGCTCCGTCAGAACTGACTGCTCTAGAGAGAGAAGGCATTGCAGCTCCGTCAGAACTGACTGCTCTAGAGAGAGAAGGCAGTGCAGCTCCATTAATTAATAATGTGTCGAATGAAAATGAGAAATCTGAAATAAAACATAATGCTGAAGAGAATGAGCGGCGATCAAGAAGGAAATACCGGTCAAGATCTGATAGACCCGAAGAGGAGGATGAGGAGGAAGAGGGAGAGGAGGAGGAGCAGCGGTCCCGGAAGAAGCACCGCTCTTCAAGAGAAGATGAAGAGGAAGAAAGTAGTGGAGAGGTAAGAGATGATCGACGATCCAAAAAAAAGAAGCATTCACGACGGCATAGACACAAAGATGGTGGCAATGCATATGAGGATGAAGATGAAGATAAACGATCAAGAAAGAAGCACCGCAGACGGCATTCCTCTCCTGAATATGATAATGATGAAGATGAAAAACAATCAAGAAAGAAGCACCGCAGACGGCATTCATCCCCTGAATATGATGATGATGATGATGATGATGATGAGCGAAGAGATGCTGAGAGACATCATAAGCATGGAAGGAAAAAGCATTCAAGTCATCGGCCTTCACGTGAAAATAAGAAAGATGATTATGAAGAGGATTATAAGCATTCCAAGAAGAAACATAGATCTCATAGAACCTCCCACCGGAGTAGAGATAGACATAAACACAGGACAAAGCATTCCAGTGATGATGAGTCTGAACATGAGCATAAGCGTCCGAACTCTTCAGATGATGAAAAGCAGCACTACGGCAGGGCCGATAAGATTGAAAAGGGGACCAAAGAAAGAGAGGAACTGGAAGAGGGTGAGATCGGTACCAAAGTGTCTGATCAATCAAGAGGAAGTTTGGGAGGTTCCATCAGCAGAGAGGCTTCCGTGGATGTATCTAGTTCCCATCAAAGAGCCGCATCTCAGCAGTCTGAATCTACTGAGATATCAGATGATCTTAGGGCCAAAATCCGTGCAATGTTAATGGCAACTAGGAAGTAGTGATGAACTGCCAATATTAGTACATTACCTTGAGAACCCCTTGCAGTGTAAAGGGCATTGTAAAAGTCCTTGTTGAATCTTGATATACTATTAATCCTGATTTTCATCCTCCTTCCTGCTATTTAAATTTATATTGCTTAGTTGGAGAATGGATTCAGTTTTTTCAGTAAACTCTCCCTACCTGTCCTCGCTATGCCGATTGAATATCTGAGTTCTCTCAAGTTCTTTCACAATTACATTGAGTTCATTCATATAAATCGAACGTCGCCTGCATTTAATTATCAAGAGATGTAGTGAGATGAATGACACCTTGACCTTTAATCAAAGTTTTCAGATGAATGACACCTTGACCTTTAATCAAAGTTTTCGGGCTTGAGCCATGAGAAAGGATATTCCTAGAAAGGAGCACTTCCCCTATGTAACCCAAATCTGAATTAGTTGGTTGGACCAGTGGATTTTGAATATCAAATAATTAAATAAAAGGGAATCTTACATAAATGTTCCAAATAAATTCCAACTTACCAATCATAGACTTACCAAAACTACTCAATCACATATAAAAATTAAAAACCCAAATAAATAAGGTTCTTTCTCTCCAAGAATCACGCGCAAAGATCTCCTTCCATATTTAAGCGTGGTCAGCAACATTAGATGCAAGACGGAAAGAAAATTTCATGGATGAGGTAGCAAACAAGGTGATGAAATACAAAAAGATATATATACAAGATTCCAAAAATCTAAGCAAAAAAGGACCTTTTTAAACTGGCATGGTTGAAATTCATTAAACCATATGAGTCAATATACAAATTTTGAGAAAGATTGGATGTGATTTGGAAAAAATAATTCGTAGTTAAAATCGAGTCAAAAAATTCTTCTGCGACACATGTATCACACACACATGTATACATGGATATACATATCACACACACACACATATATATGGATATACATGTGATACACATTTGATACAAATATGATATATATGTGATACACAATTATTTTTTCATGTTTCATCTTCTATTTCGAATTTTCAATTCAAACCACCTCAAAACACCGCCAAATCATCCCAAAACTGATATTCAAACTCTCTGAGATGTACCCGATCTATTCTAATAACACCCACTTAAAAGAAAGTAAAAAATTGATATTTTTTTGCTACAAATAGCTAATTGGCTAATATTGATAATATTTGGCTAATATTAGTAATATTTAATGAATTGACCAATTTTTTTAATAAGGTACTTATAAATGGACATAACTGGTAGTTTTCCCAAATAAAAATATAATTGTGTATGATAAATCAAGTTTGGCAACATAAAAATGTGCACTAATGAATAAAATGGTATAACTGAATAAATATATAGTTTAGTGTAAAAATAATTATGTTGTTAGTGTATTTAAGTAAAATCTTGCGCTCGTTGGACGATAACATTATCCATTTATACGATATCAAGTCTCCAATTGAAAAAGATTCGTTCATGACTTGCGTGTTATTTAAACTCTAAAACAATTCGGACATGAGTGTTATTAGTTGCTACCAAGAGTGTTGACAATATCTTTTACTTTCCATTAAGACTCAGGGTGTGTTTAAACGGAAAATATTTTCGTATAAAATATTTTTCAAGAAAATATTTTGTTGGAAAACAAGTAGTAATCTTACTCATTTTTCGGTGTTTGCTACGCAAAATTAAGAAAAATAACCTCTCAAGAGTATTCATAAATAATTTAGATACAATAAATATGAAGCCATAAACTTTCGAAACAACAACCTTCCGAACTCACAAAATTTCGTAAACTTTTGAACCGCTAAACTTTTGAACCCGGAAACTCTATAATTTCTAAACTCGCAAACTTTCAAACACATAAACCTCCAAACTCATAACTTTGGAACTCGTAAAATTTCGAACTTGTAAACTGAAATATAAAAAAATCAGAATATATATATATATATATATGCGGCAAGGGGGGATTAAGGGCGGTGGATGGTGCAGAAAAATGAAAAAATAGAATATTTTAGCCTTATGGGTGTGTTTGGTATGAAGGAAAATGTTTTCATGGAAAATGAGTGAATTTATCACTTATTTTTTCTTGTTTGGTTCGTGAGTGAAAAACTTTTTTCGGAAAGTATTTTCTAGTATTTGTTTAAAGAGTAGAAAATATTTTTTTAGTAATATATTTTTGTGATGACCCAAAAGGTCATCTTTAAATTTAATAATTATTTTTGTGTTCTAAGACCTCGAAAAATACTATTTATCATTCCTCCACTTGCGTGCGCAATCCGTATAATTGTCCGGAAAGTTTTTATGTGAAAAATACATTAAAATGTGAAATAGAGCTTTAAAACTCAATTGGGTTGACTTTGGTCAACATTTTGAGCAAACAGACCCGGATCAGTATTTTGATAGTTCCGGTAGGTCCGTATCGTGATTTGGGACTTGGGCGTATGTCCGGAATCGAATTCGGAGGTCCCTAGCTCGAATTATCGCATGTTGTCGAAATTTTAAAGTTTAAAGGTAAAGTTTTTATGTGAAAAATGCATTAAAATGTGAAATAGAGCTTTAAAACTCAATTGGGTTGACTTTGGTCAATATTTTGAGCAAACAGACCCGGATCAGTATTTTGACAGTTCCGATAGGTCCATATAGTGATTTGAAACTTGAGCGTATGTCCGGAATCGAATTCGGAGGTCCCTAACTCGAATTATCGCATGTTGTCAAAATTTTAAAGTTTAAAGGTTTAATGACTTTTTGACTAATGTTTGACTTTATTGATACTAGGTCCGTATTTTAGTTTCGGAACCCGGTGTAGCTCCATAACTATATTTATGACTTGTCTGCCAAATTTGGTGAGAAATAGAACTGGTTGACGTGATTCGGGCATCTGTTTGTTAAAATAGAAATTCTAAAGTTTTCTTAAAATTTCACTTGATTTGGTGTCTGATTCGTAGTTCTAGGTATTATTTTAATGTTTTGATCGTGCGAGCAAGTTCGTATGATATTTTTGGACTTGTGTGCATGTACGGTTTAGAGCCCCGAGGGCTCGGGTGAGTTTCGAATAGCCTACGGACTATTTGAACTTTGGAAATCTGTTTTTTTGAGCTTCTGCTGTCATCTGGTGCATTGTGCTTCGCGATCGCGAAGAGATAATTATGAGCCATGATTTTTTACCCTCCGCGTTCGCGAAGATAGGCACGCAATCATGGAAGGTTAGCTCCCAGTGCACCGCGAACGCGTATAGTGGGTCGCGTCGGCGTCGAAGGAATGAAAGCAGAAGCTGGGCACGCCATTTGTGCTACGCGATCGCACAAGTCAGTACGCGATCGCGTAAGGCTGAGAAAATGTTCTGTGCGTTCGCGTGACCATTTACGCGATCGCGTAGAGTTAAAAATTTGGCAGCCAAAATATGATTCACGATCGCAAAGAATTATATGCGATCACGAAGAGTAAAATGGACCTAGGCAGAAATTGTTCTACGCGATCGCGAACGAATTCCCGCGATCGCGATGAGTAAAAATCTGGACAAACAGAACTTAAGTTCTAGAAATGGGATTTCGACCCATTTTCTACCATTTTCGATTTTGAGCTCGGGTAAGACGATTTTTGGGTGATTTTCACGGGAAACATTAGGGTAAGTGTTCCTTATCCTATATTGATTATATTTCATGATTCCATACTGATTTATATCATGAATCCGTGAATTTATGGAAGAAAAATCAGATTTTTATAAAATCTTCCAAAAAAGTAAAATGAAGACTTGAAAGCCAATGCGATGTCAGAATTTGATAATTTGTGTATGGTTGAACTCGTATCGGAACGGATGTTCGGATTTCATGAGTTTTTCCGGAATTCGAGACGTGGGTCTCACTTTTGAATTTTAAAATAAATTTCGGATTTTATCCGAAAAATTTATAAATTCATATGGAATTAATTCCTACGATTTGTATTGAGTAAAGTGAATTGTTTATGACTAGATTTGAGGATATCAGATACTAATTCGCGAGGCAAGAGTGTATTGGAATCTTGAGTTGATTGCAAATCGAGGTAAGTATTGTGATTAACCTTGACTTGAGAGAAAAAAATTCTTGAATTATTTGCTATGTGAATTTCATGTGTAAAGATGTATAGGCAAGGTGCCGGGTGCCTATACTTTATCAAATTAATTATTTGCTTAATTATTTAAACATCTTAAATTATTTTAAGACACGAATTAATCGTTATACTAACAATATCACTTTTTTCTTATCCTGTCGTGCGATTTTATTCTATCACCGATGATCGAACCATTCTATTCTTATTGTCTCGCAGATGGAGAGGACACGTAATACATCTACTGATAGACAAGGACCAGAGCCTCCGGTGGCAACTATGGCCAAGGGTAGAGGTCGAGGCCGAGGTCGTGCTAGAGGCCTAGGTAGAGGTAGAGCTCAATCTAGAGCTCGAGCAGAAACACCTATTGTAGAACCTCAGGTGGATCTTCAAGAGGAGGTTCCAGTTAAGACTGTACCAGTTGGACCAGTTCAGGTCTCGGAAGGATTCATAGCTACTCCGGTACTTCAGGACGCTCTAGTCCGCTTGGTGAGTATTATGGAGGGCATGGCACAAAATGGTACATTTCCAGTGGCACCAACCCTCTCACAGGCTGGGGGAGGCGCACAAACTCCCACTACTCCCGCTCCGGAGCAGATAGTTCCCCAGAATCAGGCTTCAGCAGTTCAGCCAGTTGTTGCGGCACAGGTCGGTGATAGGCCTGCCATGTCTTCTGAGGCCTTATCAAGACTAGATAAGTTTACTAAGCTCTTTCCAATTCATTTCAGTGGTACACCTTCTGAGGACCCACATGATTATCTTAACTGCTGCCATGAGGTGCTGCGGAACATGGGTATAGTTGAGACCAATGAGGTCGATTTTGCTATATTTCAGATGACGGGTTCCGCCCAGAGGTGGTGAAGAGATTATACATTGACTAAACCAGCTAGATCGCCTGCATTGACCTGAGAGAAGTTCTCACGACTATTTTTAGAGAAGTTTCTCCCTATCACATTGAGAGGATTACCGCATGCAATTTGAGCGTCTACAGCAGGGCAGTATGACTGTTACTCAGTATGAGTCCCGTTTTGTGGATTTTGCCCGTCATGCTCCCCTTTTACTGCCTAATGAGGGAGAGAGAGTGAGGAGGTTTATTGAAGGACTCACTTACCCTATTAGGCTTCAGATGGCCAAGGAGACCGAAAGTGAGATTTCCTTTCAGGCGGCTGCTAATGTCGCGAGGAGGATCGAGATGGTTCTTACACAGGAGAGATGGCAGGGGTCTGATAAGAGGCCTTGTCAATTCGGTGGTTTCAGTGGTACCTCGTCTGGAGGCAGGGGTAATTTTGGTAGGGGTCATCATCCCAGACCGTTTCATTCAGCACTTCAGGCATTTTCCGGTGCTTCAGGGAGTCACGGTCCTATTATGCCTTACTCTGGGCAGCCAACATATAGTGCCCATTCAGCTCCTATCAGTACACCACCACTCCAGAGTTACTACAGCTGGTATCCGGCCCGTTCGAGTCAGCTTCAGCTTCAGCAACCACAGCATCATGATGGGTGTTATGAGTGTGGGAACATTGGTCACATCAGGAGGTATTGCACTAGGTTGTCGAGTAACATATCTCGGCAGGATTCTCGTGCCATCATATCGACACCGATTGCTTCACCGCCTGCTCAGCCAGCTAGAGGTAGGGGACAGGCAGCTAGAGGTAGAGGTCAGGCCATTAGAAGTGGAGGTCAGACCGTTAGAGGTGGAGGTCAGCCAGATAGAGGCCGCCCTAGAGACGCAGTTCATAGTGGTAGGCCCAACCCCGATTTTATGCTTTTCCAGCTAGGCCTGATGCCGAGTCATCTGATGCTGTGATCAAAGGTATTATTCTAGTTTGCCATAGAGATGCTTCAGTTCTATTTGATCCACGATCTACTTATTCCTATGTGTCCTCCCATTTTGCTTCATATTTGGTTGTGCCTCGTGATTCTCTTAGTGCTTCTGCGTGTGTATCTACACCGGTGGGAGACTCTGTTATAGTAGACCATGTCTATCATTCGTGTATGGTTACTATTAGTAGTCTTGAGACTAGTATGTATCTTCTGCTTCTTGATATGGTAGATTTTGATGTCATTTTGGGTATGAATTGACTGTCACCTTATCATGCTATATTGGATTGTCATGCCAAGACGGTGACCCTAGCCATGCCGGGGTTACCTCGGTTGGAGTGGAAAGGAACTCCTGGGCATTCTACCAGCAGGGTTATTTCTTATATGAAGGCTCGGCGTATGGTCGAGAAAGGGTGTCTAGCCTATTTGGCTTATATTCGCGATCCCAGTGTTGATGTTCCTTCTATGGACTTAGTACCAATTGTTTGTGAATTTGTAGAAGTATTTCCTGCAGATTTGCCGGGAATGCCACCGGACGCAGATATTGACTTCTGTATGGATTTAGCTCCGAGCACTTAGCCCATTTCTATCCCACCATACCGTATGGCCCCGCCCGAGTTGAAAGAATTGAAGGAGTAGTTACAAGACTTCCTTGATCAAGGATTCATTAGACCCAGTGTATCGCCCTGGAATGCACCAGTATTTTTTGTAAAGAAGAAAGATGGTTATATGCGGATGTGTATAGATTATCGGCCGTTGAATAAGGCCACTATCAAAAACAAATATCCATTACCAAGGATTTATTCGATCAACTTCAGGGTACCAAGGTGTTTTCGAAGATCGATTTGAGGTCTAGTTACCATCAGTTGAAGATTAGGGCATCCGATGTCCCTAGGACAACTTTTTGAACTCGGTATGGGCATTACAAATTCCTAGTGATGTCATTTGGGCTGACAAATGCCCCAACAGCATTTATGAATTTGATGAATCGTGTGTTCAAGCCTTATTTGGATTCCTTTGTGGTTGTGTTCATTGATGATATCTTGATTTACTCCAGTAGTCGAGATGAGCATGGGCAACATCTTTGGAGTGTGCTTCAGACTTTGAAAAACAATCAGTTATACGTAAAATTTTCAAAATGTGAATTTTGGTTAGACTCATTTGCCTTTTTGGGGCATGTTGTATTGGCAGAAGGTATAAAGGTGGATCCTAAAAAGATTGAGGCTGTTCAGAATTGGTCTAGACCTACTTCAGTTATAGAGATTCGTAGTTTCCTGGGTTTGGCAGGTTATTATCGTCGGTTCATAGAGAGGTTTTTATCTATAGCAAGCCCATTGACCAGACTGACACAAAAAGGTGTCTCATTCAGATGGTCAGACGAGTGTGCGTTGAGCTTTCAAAAGCTCAAGACCGCTTTGACTATGGCGCCAGTGTTGGTATTGCCCACAAGTTCAGGATCTTATACGGTGTATTCTAATGCATCTCACGTTGAGCTTGGTGCAGTATTGATGCAAGATGGCAGGGTGATTGCATATGCGTCGCGGCAGTTGAAAGTTCACGAGATGAATTATCCTATTCATGACTTAGAATTGGCAGCCATTGTTCACTCGCTGAAGATTTGGAGGCATTACCTTTACGGTATCTCGTGTGAGGTATTTACTGATCATCGTAGCCTTCAGTCTGTTCAAACAAAAAGATCTCAATTTGAGGCAAAGAAGATGGTTGGAGTTGTTGAAAGACTATGATATCACCATTTTGTATCACCCCGGAAAGGCTAATGTGGTGGCCGATGCTTTGAGTAGAAAGGCTGTGAGTATGGGTAGCCTTCCTTATATTCCAGTTGGTAAGGGAGCGTTAGATGTAGATGTCTAGAATTTAGCTAATCAGTTCGTGAGTTTAGATGTTTCAGAGCCCAGTCGGGTTTTAGCATGCACAGTCGCTCGGTCTTCTTTATATGAGCGCATCAGAGAGCGGCAATATGATGATCCTAACTTAATTGTCCTCAAGGACACAGTGCAACACGGTGATTCCAAACAGGTTGTTATGGGGGAAGATGGAGTTCTGCGAATACAAGGTCGTATTTGTGTGCCCAATATGGATGGCTTCGTGAATTAATTCTGGAGGAGGACTACAGTTCCAGGTATTCTATTCATCCAGGTGCTGCCAAAATGTATCAAGATTTTCGGCAACATTATTGGTGGATGAGAATGAAGAAGGATATACTCGCATATGTAGCTCGGTGTCTGAATTGTCAGCAAGTTAAGTACGAGAATCAGAGACCTGGTGGTTTGCTTCAGAAGTTAGAAATTCCTGAGTGGAAGTGAGAGCGTATCATTATGGATTTTGTTGTTGGACTCCCACAGACTCAGAGAAAATTTGCCGCGGTTTGGGTCATCGTGGACAGGTTGACCAAGTTAGCACATTTCATTCTAGTGGCAGTTACCTATTCTTCAGAGCGGTTAGCTGAAATTTACATTCGTGAGATTGTCCGCCTACACGGTGTGCCCATGTCTATTATTTCAGATCGAGGTATGCAATTTACATCACACTTTTGGAGGGATGTACAACGTGAGTTAGGCACGCGGGTTGAATTGAGTATAACATTTCATCCATAGACAGACGGACAGTCAAAGCGCACCATTCAAATATTGGAAGTATGCTTCGCGCTTGTGTTATAGACTTTGGAGGTTCTTGGGATCAGTTCTTGCCACTTGCGGAGTTTGCTTATAATAATAGTTACCAGTCGAGCATTCAAATGGCTCCATATGAGGCATTATATGGAAGGCGATGCCGTTCGCCAGTTGGATGGTTTAAACCGGGAGAGGCTCGGTTGTCGGGTACCGATTTGGTATAGGATGCCTTGGATAAGGTCAAAGTTATTCAGGATCGACTTCGCACAGCTCAGTCTAGGCAAAAGAGTTATGCCGACCGTAATGTTCGAGATATTGCATTCATGGTTGGAGAAATAGTATTACCTCGGGTTTCACCTATGAAAGGTGTAATGAGGTTTGGAAAGAAGGGCAAGTTGAGCCCTAAGTATATAGGACCCTTCAAAATTCTTGAAAGGGAGGGTGAAATAGCCTACATGCTTGCATTAAGACCTAGTTTATCAGCGGTTCATCCGGTGTTTCATGTGTCTATGCTTCATAAATATCATGGTGATCCGTCCCGTGTATTAGATTTAGCTCAGTCCAATTGGACAAAGATTTGACTTATGAGAAGGAGCCGGTAGCTATTCTAGCCCGATAGTTCTGAAAGTTGAGGTCTAAGAGTTATCCTTCAGTTCGGATGCAATGGATAGGTCAGCCGGTAGAGGCATCTATCTGGGAGTCCGAGTCGGACATGCAGAGTAACTATCCACACCTCTTCACCAGCTCAGGTACTTTTTCTAATTCCGTTCGAGGATGAACGTTTGTTTCAGAGGTGGAGAATGTGATGACCCAAAATGTCATCTTTAAATTTAATAATTATTTCTGTATTCTAAGACCTCAAAAAATGCTATTTATCATTTCTCGACTTGCGTGTGCAGTCCGTATAATTTTTCGAAAAGTTTTTATGTAAAAATATATTAAAATATGAAATAAAGTTTAAAACTCAATTGGGTTAACTTTGGGTCAATATTTTGAGCAAACAGACCCGGATCAGTGTTTTGACAGTTTTGGTAGGTCCGTATCGTGATTTGGGACTTGGGCATATGTCCGGAATTGAATTCGGAGGTCCCTAGCTCGAATTATCCCATGTTGTCGAAATTTTCAAGTTTAAAGGTTTAATGACTTAAGAGATTTGACTAATGTTTGACTTTATTGATACCGGGTCCGTATTTTGATTTCGAAACCCGGTGTAGCTCCATAACTATATTTATGACTTGTCTGCCAAATTTGGTGAGAAACAGAGCTGGTTGACGTGATTCAGGTGTTCGGTTGTTAAAATAGAAATTCTAAAGTTTTCTTAAAATTTTATTTGATTTGGTGTCCGATTCGTAGTTTTAGGTATTGTTTTGGTGTTTTGATCGAGCGAGCAAGTTCGTATGATGTGTTTGGACTTGTGTCCATGTATGGTTTAGAGCCCCGAGGGCTCGGGTGAGTTTCGGATAGCCTACGGATCATTTAAACTTTGGAAAATCTAGTTTTTTTGAGCTTCTGCTGTCATCTGGTGCATTGTGCTTCCCGATCGCGAAGCCATTCCCCCGATCGCAAAGAGATAATTGTGAGCTATGATTTTTTACCCTTCGCGTTCGCGAAGATAGGCACGCGATCGCGGAAGATTAGCTCCCAGTGCACCGCGAACGCATAGAGTGGATCGCGTCCGCGTAAAAGGAATGAAGGCAGAAGCTGGGCACACCATTTGTGCTACGTGATCGCACAAGTCAGTACGCAATCGCGAACGAAATCCCGTGATCGCGATGAGTAAAAATCTGGGTTAAACAGAACTTAAATTACCCATTTTCCACTATTTTCGATTTTGAGTTAGGATAAGACGATTTTTGGGCGATTTTTACGGAAAAATATTGGGGTAAGTGTTTCTTATCCTATATTGATTATATTTCATGATTCCATACTCATTTACATCATGAATCTGTGAATTTATGGAAGAAAAATCAGATTTTTATAAAATCTTCCAAAAATGTAAAATGAAGATTTAAAAGCCAATGCGATGTCGGAATTCGATAATTTTTATATGGTTGAACTCGTATCGGAACGGGTGTTCGGATTTCGTAAGCTTTTCCGGAATTCGAGACATTGGTCCCACTGTTGATTTTTTAAATGAATTTAGGATTTTATCCGAAAAATTTATAAATTCATATGGAATTAATTCCTACGATTTGTATTAAGTAAAGTGAATTGTTTATGACTAGATTTGAGGATATCATACACTAATTCGCGGGGCAAGGGTGTATTAGAATCTTGAGTTGGCTGCAAATCGATGTAAGTATTGTGGTTAACCTTGACTTGAGGGAATACAGCTCTTGAATTATTTGCTATGTGAATTTCATGTGTAACGATGTATAGACAAGGTGACGGGTGCCTATACTTTATCAAATTAATTGTTTGCTTAATTATTTAAACATCTTAAATTATTTTAAGACATGAATTATTCATTATAATAATTATTTTACTCATATTCCTTGTCAAATATAAATTCTTGAACTCATGCAATAATTGTTACATGCTTATTTGATTTATGTGTTTTAATTGCTATTTGACATTTAACATATTAAATATTAAACTGCCTATTTTCTTCCTGATTTTCACAATTAATTGCTACTTGTCATTGTTTGTTTCATTTAAATTATAATTATTTTATGCCTTGATGCTCAATAGCTTCTCATTGACATGGTATTTATTGGAGTATTTTTATTATATTTAAGAGTTTTATAAATATATATGGGGGAATGGGTTGCACGCCGCAATCGATTTATTTAAAGTTTATATGGGGGAATGGGTTGCATGCCGCAACCGATTTATTTTAAGTTTATTATTATTATTATTATTATTATTATTATTATTATTATTATTATTATTATTACTATTATTATTATTATTATTATTATTATTATTATTATTATTATTATTATTATTATTATTGCGTACATGTTAATGTAAGAGACCTGCCTTAGCCTCGTCACTACTTCGTCGAGGTTAGACTTGGCACTTACCAGTACATGGGGTTGGTTGTACTGATGCTATACTCTGCACTTCTTGTGCAGATTTCGGAGTTGGTCCCCACGACGTACTATAGATTTGCCCGGATACAGCTACCGATGGAGACTTGAGGTATAACTGCACAACGTTCGCAGATCTGAAGTCCCCTTCTATCTTATCTCAACTGTGTAGTGTATTTCAAGCAGCTTGAATTTTATTACTACCTTTATTTATATTATTCTAGAAGCTCGTGCACTTGTGACTCCAGTTCTGGGATGGTATTTAGATATCACAATTATTGTGGATGATTCACTTTATTTCAGACCTTATTTCCGCATTTGTTTTCTTGTTATTAAATAAATTTAAAATTTTGTTAAAATGACTAATTAAATTCTAACATTGGCTTGCCTAGCAAGTGAAATGTTAGGCGCCATCACGGTCACGAAGGTGAGAATTTCGGGCCGTGACAATATTTTTATGCTACTCTCCTCGCCCCCCTCCTCCTTTCCCCCAAGTCTCTAAAAATTCACACAAACCCAAAGGAACTAATGCGTTGCTTTACTTTTTTACGCAAAAATAACGTTGAAATTTGTGCTCCATAACTAAAAATAAAATACTCTTTTTTTTGGTTGAAAAAGAAATTACTCTTTCTACAACATGAAAATAAAGTACTCATTTTATTGAAATAAAAAAAAAATACTTTTTCTACATCATGAAAAGAAAATGCTCATTTTTGTTAAAATAAAAAAAAAATACTTTTTTGTTGAAATGAAAAAAAAAAATTCTATATGAAAAGAAAGTATTGTTTTTGGTTAAAATGAAAAAAATACATTTTTATATCATGAAAAAAAGCTCATTTGTTGAAATAAAAAAATAAACTATCTATAACATGAAAAGAAATTACTATTAATAATATTTTTATTTAGGGTGGGTTGGGTAGGCGGGAGTTGGTGGGGATGTGGAATAGGGCGGGGACGATTGAAAAGGAGTTTTGGAAAATATTTTTCCTTCTCTTGATAGGAAAAATATTTTCCTCCAATTGGAGAAAATTGAGTTAAGGAGAAAAATATTTTCTAAAATATTTAAGCCAACGAAACATGAAATTGAAAAATATTTTCCGAAAAATATTTTCCTTCGTACCAAACGCACCCTCAGTCAAACATAATTTACTTTAGCCTCTAAGAAACAATACATTTGCAAAATACTTCAAAAGAGTAATAAAGGTTGTTAGAATGTGTAACAACTCACAAAAGCAACAACAAAAAAAAAGAATCATTCTATGTTCTATTTTAGTCTTTAATTTGTGTCCACATCTTGTTCTTATTGCTTTTAATTGCTCCAAATAAAATTTTCTCGGTTGAATATTAGTCTCTTAATTTTCTTAAAAGAATATTACTTTTTTAAAGAATATTAATTCAGTAGAATTTCGGTTTGGAGAAAAAGACAAAATGAAAAGATATTTTGACGAAGCAGATTAAAGTTCAAAGTGTTTTTTATTTTTTGCCAATAAAGATACTGAACACTAACCTAATAGTAAGGAAGAAATTCTTGCAACTACAAAACTACAACAACCTCCGTGAACAGACGGTTTGTCAGTTTATTTTTTATATAACTTCAATTCAATAATTAAGAAAAAGGTTAAAAAGGCTAAAGAAGCACCATTGGTAGTACGCAAAAGACAGCCTGGAAAGACAAATACAGGAACCCAAAGATGGCAGGTTACGAATTCAGATTAGCTACTGCCAAAGAGACCAGGAACGAGCTTCCGCTTTATCTAAAGAAAAAACCATCACGCACTCCGGAAGATTGTAAATCAAATATATTAAGAGGCCTAACTCCTGTGAAAATACAAAGACAACAAACTGCGAAACAAAAATGAAGATATCGAAAATTCGAGTGGCTGAAGCTGAAACAGCTACTTTCGAAGTAACAGAAAGAAAAGCAACGACTGAAATTATCCACAGCAGATCCGAAAGGACTTCTGACGTATACGAAGGAGTGCAGTTCGTTCGAGAAATTTCTAGCTCTCTATCTATCTCTGATATGTTTGGATTTTTGGAACCCTCGATTCATCCGACTCAAGGAGAAAAAGAGAACAAGGTGTGTGTGGGATGACTGTTTTCCTTCACCCAGGGAGCAAGAAGATGCACAGGACTATCCGCACACACTATTGGTGGAAAGGTATGAAAAGGTATGTCCTTAAGTTGAGGAGAGTTGTTCACAAGCAGTGGTTATGAGCTCTTTCTTGTTCCGGTTTAGAAGAGGCTGCGCACCTTAAGTTGCACTAGTAGATTGAATAACCTTTTTTTAGTTCCAGCAAAGTGTATGTGTTCTTGGTTAATAAAAATATAAGTCTAGGCTGGAGGACTGATACTATAAGTAGGACAAAGGCCTTCAAAGAGAAATGAAAGAATGTTTTTAGTATTTTTCCACTTTATCCAAGGATACTGATATATTAAAATTTAAACGGTAACATTATTACAAAGTGGAACCATTCGTGATACAGTAGTGTCTGAATGGTCCTTATTGAAAGGAGTTAAAACAAAGGGTGGGGGAGACATAAAATGTATTGGACACCACTGCAATTGGCCTTCAGAAGGAGTTAAGGTCATGCCATGTTTAGCCAGTGCTTCTGCCACACCATTTGCCGTATGGTAGATATGATCAAGTGTGGTTGTCTGCAGTTGGCGGAGTAGTATCGTGCAATCAAAAATAAGATGTGAGTATGCATAATTCCCATTTTGAATCATGGAGATGAGTACCTGGAAGTCTGTTTCAATCTGTAATGGAAGAAGAATTAAGTCTTTAGCAATCTGGAGACCTAAGAGTAGGGCACGTAGTTTAGCTTCTAAAACAGTAGAGCAGATAATTGGCATAGTGAATCGTCTGACCCATTTTGAGGATTGAAGTAACCGTCAGTGTTAAGTTTGAAGAAGGGAAGGTCAGGGGAATGCCATTTGATGTGTTGGACATGGGTAGGAGGTGTTGGTGGGAAAAGTTCAAAGTGTTGAGAGATCACAGCAAAAACCCAAAGGTGGCTTTATATATAGAACCTTTACGATATCTTGTGAAGAATGAATGTTACTGAAAGTTTGATTGATTCGTACGTGTATGAGTAGTCTTGAAAATGAACTAGATTGGAACTTGGAAGAAGACTCTCAAATTCAAAAATACTGTTAGATCTTAGATAGTATTAAAAATTTGGTATTGATTTGAAACCGTTTGTTATTGATTGAATGATTCTTCAAAAAATTTCTATTTGGTTTACCCGATAAACCGCCCGATAACCGTTAATCCGATACCAATCCTCCTGTTGTCTTATTGGATGGCTAGCGGATTACTAAATTTATAATTCAATAACCGATAAGCCGAACCGTTAAACGTAATTAACCGCTCGATAAACACCTCTATTGGCGACCCACCTTATGTTTTTTGGGGACGCCTTTCAGTGGCGACACGTAGGGTCGCCACCAAAAGTGTTATTATAATTAGTCTTTCAAGTAGTGACTTACCTAAAATCTATTTTGTTATTTATTTTTATGTAAATTACACTTATCTTATATAGTAATTAGGTAACTGTTTATATAGACTTTTGAGTGTATTATACGAAGACTTGCTTTGTTCCTTTCTTTTCTTTGGTTATATTATATTTTGCTATTTAAAGGATGTAGTTAGTTAGTTAACTTAACTACAGTTAGATTACAATTAGTATGGTAGTTAGTACAGCTGGCAAAGATTAGGCGGTTAGTTTTAGTTATATACTGTAGCTTGTCTCTTTCATTTAGTACTGTACAGAAATACAAAGCAAAATTTCTCTCTCTATCGACCTCTCTCTGCATTCTTCGAAATTTTTCTTCCTCCTTAGCTGCATGTTGATGATAAATTCATCATGATGGTATCAAATCCATTAATCGAGTGATTCTAGGGGATTTTTCGTGCAATTGAAGAAAAATTCGAGAGAATCTACTCAATTTTAGAAGCTTTGAGCCCTAATTCTGCACTTTTCAATGTCGATTCCTGAAAATTCGACTATTAACGGGAATAATGGAGCTGAAGTGAGCGCTAGAGTAGTTGCTAGCTCAGTTGTTCTTGATCACAACCATCCTCTTTACCTGCACCCATCTAACGGTCCAGGATCTATGTCGGTGGGACTCATCTTGACAGGAATGGAGAACTACTCTCTTTGGAGTCGTGCGATGAAGGTTGCACTATTAGGTAAGAATAAATTGTGTTTAGTTGACGGATCGACTTCAAAGGAAGATTTTGGTTCTAATTTGGGAAGTCAGTGGGATCGATGTAATGCCATTGTGACTTCATGGCTTATGATGAGTGCTATTTTCTTCTAATGCACAGAAGGTATAGGCTGCATTCAAGGAGCGATTTGACAAAGTAAACGGATCGAGGTTGTACTATTTGCACAAGGAAATATTCACTCTAACACAGGGGATTTCGTTAGTGTCGACCTATTTCACCAAGCTGAAAGATCTCTGAGCAGAATATGACTCGATACCGCCACCTCCTCCATCAGCTACAGAGTATGTTGATCAATTGGAATATCAGCGGTTGTTGCAGTTTTTGATGGGATTGAATGATAATTTTGAGCAAGCAAGGAGCCAAATCTTATTGATGCTGACCTTACCATCTATCAATAAGGCTTATGCTATAGTAGTTCAAGATGAAAGCAGAAAGTTGATTACTGGTGGTACCTATGGGCAAGCTGGGCATAATGACCCCACTGCCTTGTTTACTGCCCATTCCACATCTAGACCAAGGAAAAATTATAGTTTAGAATGTGATTTTTGCCATTTGAAAGGTCATACTAGAAATGAATGTTACAAACTAATGAAGTGTGAATTTTGTAACTAGACAAAGCATTTAAAGGAGAATTGTTACAAGATTGTTGGATATCCATCTGATTTCAAGCAGAAGAAGAAAGCAAATGCAGTCATGGTTGATACAATTGGACAGCAAAGATTGACAATCCCACCAATTTCATATCAACCAAGCAGCAATGTTGAACCAACTCAATTCTTCACTAAGGAGTAGTACAATCAGTTGTTGCAATTGCTGAATAAAAGTTCTATTGGAGAAGCAAGTGCCAACATGGCAGGTAAATGTTTCTGTGGTAATGTAGCATTCTGTGAAAACTTAGAACTGTGTAAGTGGATAGTTGATACTGGTGCTACTAACCATATGATTGGTGACAAAAATTTGCTGAAAAATGAAACTTCAGTAGGAAATTCAGGGCAAGTTCAACTGCCTACAGGAGATTCAACACCAATTTCTCATATGGGAGAATTTCAGCTCACTGGAGGTGATGTACTGAAAGATGTGCTATGTGTACCAGCTTTTAAATTCAATCTCATTTCAGTTTCAAAATGACAACAACAACAACAACAACAACAACAACAACCCAGTAGTTTCAAAATGACAGAGGATCTCAAATGTAGTGTTACTTTCTTTCCGTAATGTTGTGTGTTTCAGGACCTCTTGTCTGGGAGGGTGAAGAAGATTGGTAAAAAGGAGGAAGGTTTATACATATTATCAGCAGCATTAGGGAAGAAAATAAATAGAGCCTTTGCAGTAACTAGTAAAACAAGCATGGAGATATGGCTTAAAAGAACATGACATGTTCCAATTCAAGTTCTCAGGAGGATTCCTAGCCTACAAGACTGTAATGGTAGCTTACATAATAATCCATTGTCTAAATGTGAAATTTGTCCTTTAGCTCGACAAACTAGAGTGCCATTTCCAACTAGCACTAGCAGAAGTTTACATAGTTTTGATTTGATTCATATGGATGTGTGGGGACCTTATAAAGTTGCTACTCACAATGGAATAAGATACTTTCTCGTATTAGTTGATGATTTTACCAGGTGGACTTGGGTGTTTCTTATGAGACTTAAAAATGATGTTATTTTCTTACTTGAGAACTTCATTACTACGATCAAGACACAGTTTGGCAAACAAATTAAAGTGTTTAGATCAGACAATGGTAGTGAATTTTGTAACAGTGCCTGCAAAGACCTATTTCAGCTGCATGGAATTGTCCATCAAAGTTCTTGTCCATATACTCCTCAACAGAATGGTGTTGTGGAAAGAAGACATAGACATATACTTGAAACTGCTCGGGCAATCAGATTTCAAGGCCATTTGCCTGTCAGATATTGGGGGCACTGTATTGATGCTGCTGTATACATTATTAACAGGATTCCTACTTCTATTTTGGCACATAAGTCACCCTATGAACTACTCCTTGGTAAGCCACCTTCACTGACACACTTAAAATTCATTGGATGCCTGTGTTTTGCTACTAACTTGACAAGCCATGATAAATTTGCACCTCGAGCTGTGAGGTCAGTTTTGCTGGGATATGCTGCACATCAGCTAGGTTACAGACTATTGGACTTGGAAAATAGAGTGTTCTTTATCAGTCGAGATGTAGTCTTCTATGAAGACATGTTTCCTTGTCATACAGCTGAAAACTCATCAGAATCATTATTGCTAGATACAACTCCAGTGCCAAGACAGGATTTCATTATGGAACCAGTTGCAGTAGATATTTCTGTTATTGCTAGTCATCCCAATGCATCTAGTGTGCCATGTTCACCTTTTATAACTCCTGTTCCCTTAGTTGAACATGATATTCCTTCTTCTGCTGAGCATAATAATGTTGATATCCCAACTGATTCTTCTACTGCTTCTCATGTTGAGAAAACAAGGAAATCAACTAGAGTGTCTAAGCCTCCAATATGGCTTAAGGATAATGTTAGAAATGACAGGTTAAATTCTGTAAGCTGCTACAAATATCCCATTTCAGAAGTTATTGGGTATGAAGCAATCTCTCCAAAATATCAAAGCTACTTAGCTAGCTTTTCTGTTGAAGTGGAACTTACAACATATTCAGGGGCAGTCAAAGACAAGCGATGGGTAGAGGCAATGCAGGCAGAAAAAGCACTGGAGGATAACAAAACTTGGGAATTGGTGTCCTTGCCACAAGGACAAAAGGCAATAGGATGCAAGTAGGTTTATAAAATCAAATATAAAGCATCAGGAGAGGTAGAAAGGTTCAAAGCTCGATTAGTAGCCAAAGGGTATAACCAAAGGGAAGGACTAGACTATCAAGAAACCTTTTCCCCTGTGGTGAACATGGGCAGATTTAGGGGGGCGGAAGGGGGTTCATCCGAACCCCCTTTGCCGAAAAATTACACTATATATATAAGGAAAAATCTGATTTTTACCTCTATATATTTAGTTTTGACCCCCCTTGACACAACCCAAAAGTGTAGCTTAGTGGTCAAGGGAGTTCAAAATCTTTGAAATGTCATAGGTTCAATTCCCACTAGGTACGATCTTTGTTTTCTTGAACCCCTTTCGCGGAGATCCTGCCTCCGCCACTGGTGGTGAAAATGGTTACTGTTAGGAGTGTGTTGTCTATTGCAGCCTCAAGACATTGGTCCATTCATCAAATGGATGTTTATAATGACTTCTTGCAAGGTGATCTAACTGAGGAGGTGTACATGACAATACCTCAAGGTTTCAATGGATCAAATGGTAAGTTTACAGTTTGTAAACTGCTCAAGTCTCTCTATGGACTTAAGCAGACATCTAGACAATGGAATCTCAAGTTAACTTCAGCCTTGGTGAATGCTGGTTTTCAATAGAGTCATTTGGATTATTCCTTGTTCATCAAAAGAGCAGCAGATCACATGGTGGTAGTCTTAGTCTATGTTGATGATCTTCTTATCACTGGTGATAGTCTTGTATTGATTCAACAGACCAAGGATGATTTGCAAGCTTCATTCAAGATCAAGGACCTAGGAGAGCTTAAGTACTTCCTAGGCATAGAATTTGCCAGAAATGGTGATGGTATATTAATGCACCAACCCAAATATGCTCTAGGGCTCATTGTTGAGTTGGGGCTCTCAGGTTCCAAACCTGTAGCTTGCCCTATAGAACCCAATGTGAAGCTTACAACTGGTGAATTTGATACTCATACAGGATCATCTGATGATATGTTGCTGACTGATCCTGGTCCATATCAAAGGCTCTTAGGGAAGCTACTTTATTTGACCATCACAAGGCCAGACATTTCATTTGCTGTTCAGAGTCTCAGCCAATTCATGCACAGTCCTAAAGTTTCTCATATGGAAGCTGCACTCAAGGTGGTCAGGTATATCAAAAATAGTCCAGGATTGGGGATTTTTCTGACTGCCCATTGTTATGAGTCACTCTCAGCATTTTGCGATGCAGATTAGGCTGCATGTCCTAATACACGCAAGTCAGTTACAGGATATTTTGTTAAGCTTGGTGCTTCTTTGATATCTTGAAAATCTAAGAAACAATCTACCATTTCTAGAAGCTCAGCTGAAGCTGAATATCGCAGCCTCGCTTTAACTGTTGCTGATGTTGTGTGGATTCTTGTTCTACTCAAGGAGCTGGGGGTTAAGCATCATTCCCATGTGCCTATCTACTGTGATAGCAAGTCAGCTCTTGCCATTGCTGCCAATCCTGTCTTCCATGAGCGCACAAAATATATTGATATTGATTGTCATTTCATCCGTGAGAAGATTCAACAGGGCCTCATCTCCACTCTCTATTGTGCTACAACAGAACAAGAAGCTGACATTCTTACTAAAGGACTTAGTCGAACTCAACATGCATACTTGATGTCCAAGCTAGGACATCTGAACATTTTTCCCAGTCCTAGCTTGGGGGGGGAGGGGGGTGTAAAGGATGTAGTTAGTTGTAGTTAGTTAGTTAACTTAACTACAGCTGGCAAAGATTAGGCGGTTAGTTTTAGTTATATACTGTAGCTTATCTCTTTCATTTAGTACTGTACAAAAATACAGAGCAAAATTTCTCTCTCTATCAACTTCTCTCTGCATTCTTCGACATTGTTTCTTCCTCCTTAGCTGCATGTTGATGATAAATTCATCACTATTAATCTTGGTTATTAATTGAAATCGAATTTTCTCAGTTATCTACTGAAGCTACTGTAAATATTAGGCAGTAACAAGTTCTATTTGATGAGGACATTAGGTTGTAAAAAGTTTTTAAAAAGTCATCCAAATCCTTTTATGCATTTTCTATTCATATTCCTTTGGTTCTGCATTCCATTTGATCTGTATTTCTACGAATGAGATTTCAAAAGAATTATAATAAAATTTCTTTTTACAATCTTACAATTTTCTTAAAACTAAGTTGCAATTTGACAAATTTAAATTCGGTTTCAGTTATCAACCAACTCGAAATATTGTTTTGTATCAAGGATCTCATTCAAGTACCAAGAGTTGATCTTCTTTAAATAGGATTTAGCTTTTTCTTAAATTCTTTTTCCATTACATAGGAGATTAGGAAAGGAAATAGTGGGAATCGAACTCACAATTATTATGTAGAAATTCTCACCGGTACCATTAGACTACATGTCTTTATGGTAAATATGTTAGACTTATATATATTGATCGTGCATAATTTTCTCACACAACCATTATATTTTAACCTATTGTATTAAATAATCTGCTCTATTTCTAGTTAACTAATACGGAAAAGGGTCATTTGTGCCCCTGTACTCTCAAAAATTAGTTATTAGTACCCTCCGTTATATTTTCCAACATTATTTATCCCTGACATTATCTATTTTAATATCCTTACCCCCATCACTAACAGACTCTTTTAGAGGGACACATGTCTTAATCTTAAACAACCTAACCACTTACCAGTTGGATCCCTGACCCGTTTGGCCCCAACCCGCTAACCCCTTCATATCCCTTAATGGATGTAATCGTTTATTCCTCTCAAAAGCTAGGGTTATTCCCCATCTGAAGCGATTCTCTTCTATTTTCTCTCATCGTTTTTATTTTCTTTATTATTTTGTGTATAATTTTCAAGAATAGGGAGTTACAATGTCAGAAGGTAGTTCATTGTCTCAAGAATGTGTGTCAAGTAGGACATGCAAATGTGGATTAACTGCACTCTACCTCATGGCTTACACTCATTGGAATGCTGGTAGGAGATTCTATAAATGTCCGAAACCTGAGGTTAATATCTTATATTCTATGGTTTTCATCGTTTTATGAAAATTTTATGGTTTTCATTTTCTGAAATGGGTTGCTCTGATGGTAAGCACCCTCCACTTCCAACCAAGAGGTTGTGAGTTCGAGTCACCCCAAGAGCAAAGGGGGGAGTTCTTGGAGGGAAGGATGCTGAGGGTCTATTGGAAACAGCCTCTCTACCCCAGGGTAGGGGTAAGGTCTGCGTACACACTACCCTCCCCAGACCCCACTAGTGGGATTATACTGGGTTGTTGTTGTTGTTGTTGTTGTTGTTTCTGAAATTTCACTTATTACATGGTGTATGATTTTGTTTTTCAGAAAAATTCGTGTGGTTATTTTGAATGGGCTGATGAAGTATTATCGGACAGAGTTATGATAATTATTTGTAAGTTGAAAGTACAACTGGAGGCTGTCAAGATTGAAAAGCTGAAATTGAAGGAAAGATTGGAAGCATTAGAGGCAATAAATGAGGTTGAAGGAAAAAGAGACATATTGAAGGAAAAAATTGAAGAAATAGAGGCTACAATTCGCGGGGAAATGACCAATTCAAGGAAATTGGAAGCCAAAGTCTTGAAGTTGAAGATCTTTCTAATATCTTGGGTCCTATTTGCTAGCTTAATTGCAGCTTGTATGATAAATAGTTATTAGTAGTAGTCGGTGAAATCTAGTTTTTATTTTGTTAAGTTATCTGTATGATTAACTTAAGTGGCAGTAGTGAATTGTGTACTTTTTTGTTGGCTAATTAGATTTTTACTTTCCGGATTGTATATGTTAATTGCTTTTTGTATTCACCTATTTTTGTTGGTTAATATGATTTGAGCTTCATGAACTTGTTCCGAAATAGAAATGAGTCACATATGTTAATTGCTACTCAAACTACATAAATGAACTTCTACTTATTCAAATAAAACTATACTACCAATAATATAAGTTGCAATAAGGAAAGAAACTGAAATAGCAAACTGAATGCGTCTAAATTACCATTAACATTAGTAGCAAAAGTTAACTGTCAATATGCAGTTAAATTGACACACGGATACCATATTATAACCTCAAAACAAGTTACCACCTAGGTCATACTATGGCATCCAACTGTCAGTACCAACAAAGCATTTAAAACTAGAGTTAAATGTATTGTTAGAAGTCATAAATTACAGTACCAAACCAATTTGTTTAGACAAGATACAATAACTTCAAAAACATATTATCCAGCAATGTATCACTTCCCCCTTCTTGACTTAAGCTTCCCAATTTTCTCATGCGCCTGCATCTCCAGTTTGTTAGTAGTTAAAGCTTCTTTCCCCTTCCATGTGAGTCCTCTAGGTGAGTATGACAGAATTGAGGGTTGACTCACACTAGTTGAATCACCCTTTAAGCTGATGACTCTTGTTCCATCTATAATATTGGGTTCCTGTCTCATTTGAAGCCTTGTACTCATCTCCGATATAACTTTTAGCCTTAAATCAGGGTCTTCCTCATCTTGGATAACTGGCAGAGAACATGTAGAACTAACAGCTTTCTGGAGACTCTTTAGGTGAGAAAACACTGTTGTAGGAATGAACACAAACGGATTGCTGGAGCCTACACTTGCTTGAGATTGTTCAGGCCCTGACAAAGGTATGTCTTCATCAATATCTTCATAGTTTTCAGTTGTCTTCCTTTTCTGTGGTAGAATTCCATTAGATGGTTATCATTAATAAATGAGATATTGTTAATAATGTATATATCACTTGTTAAAAATTAATTAACTAATTATAGTAACAGTTACCTTCTTACACCCTCGTGAGTTGTGGTTTGGCTCTCCACAGTTGCTGCAATTCATAGCCCTCCCCTTCCTTGATATAGACTATTCACTTTGTCTCTTAATTGCTTCATCTTTTTGCCTTGTTCTCTTCACCTTAGGTCTGCCAGCTAACTTCACTATCTGTGGTGGCTCCATTGTATTTGCAGGGAGTGCCTTCCAGAATTTTTCTCCCCTAACAGGCAGTATCTTGTTTGAATATGTCTTTAATGTTACCTCTTTGCTATACCACCAATGCATTCCCTACAAAGGATCAAGACCTTTGTACACAAATGCCCTAATGGCATGAGGACATGGTATTCCAGATGGTTGCCAAGCCCTACAATTGCACTGCTTCAAGACCATATTTACTGTATGCTTATCAGGCCCTTCAGATATTTCATAGCCCCAATCATCATTAAAGTGAACCTTGCATTTATGAGGAATACTCAAATAACCTTCATAAAGTTTCATGGCATAAGGACTAAAGTCAGTAGTCCATGACTTCACTTTGTCCTCATGTTCTCTCAATATTTTCATCACCTTCACCCTAATGTCCTCTAGCATCTTAATTATAGGTTTGTACCTTGCATGCAAGATCCATGCATTGAATGATTCTGTAAAGTTGTTATCTACAGCCATATTTTTGCATACAGTGTCAAAAAATGCTCTACACCATGACTGGGGAGGGTAATGTAGCAAATCCTTCACTGCATTTTCATCCATATGCCCTATCTTCTTCAATTGATCATCAAAATCCTCCTCATATATGCACCATGCACTCCACCACAATAGTTTTTTCATTTCCCCAGATCTCCATCTTTTACACCAATTAGCCTCAATGTATCTGACACAATACCTATAATTAGCATCAGGTAAAACAGTTTTCAGTGCCTCAACCAACCCCTACAAATCATAATAAATACAATATTAGTTTAAAGAATCAGTCACAAGTTTAAAGAAACTGAAATAACTATAAAAGAATATGGACATAAACACTACCTTTTGCATATCTGAAATGAAAGTGTATCCTTCTCCCATGTTGAGCTCCAGTGACATCTTTAGCATTTCCAAAAATCAGTCCCAAGTTTTCTTTGTTTCTTTGTCCACTATAGCCCAAGCTATAGGGTAGAAATAATTCATTGAGTCGAGACCAACAGCAACCAAAAGTTGACCCTTAGCTTTTCCCTCAGAAATGTCCCATCCAGTCCAATGAAAGGTCTCATACCTTCCTTAAAACCCATTTTCATAGCATGAAAGCAAATATACATTCTTAAGAACCTCCTCTTACCTTCAAGAAGAGCATCTTTTGAAAATTAATTATTATATCACTTCCAGGGTTACTAATATTCAATTCATTAACATAGCCCTCTAGCTTGTTGTACTCATCTTTAAAGCTTCCCTGTAGATTATTCAAAATAAGTGTTTTTGCTCTCTTGCATTTAACATGGCTTGCATTAAGCTCAAATGCAGCTCTCAAATCAGCCCTCATCTCCTTCACTTTATATTTTGGATTGTCTTGCAACTTCCTCTTAAAATAATGTGCAATAGTGAAGTAGTCAACAGTACTATTATCATAAGCAATGAAACAGTTATGATTTGGATTTAGTGTCTTCACTCTAACCCCTGGACAGTCCCCATCCTTAGAAATTAGGCAAACAAAAGGACAACCTACTTGACACTCATACCTAAGCCTTCTTGCATCACTTTTCTTAAGCACTATCTCTTTCTTATTTGCCATAGCATACAGTTTCAGACACTTCCTAGCTTCAGGAATATCCTTAAAGCTCATATTTTTATCTAGTTCTTTGTAGTCCAGCAACTACTCAGTTATACTCATACTCCTCTGAGTTGAAATAAATTCTAATTCTTCAGAATCATAATCTGAAGAATCAGATTCAGCTTCATTATCAAACTCACCATCTGTTGAGCTACAATCAGTTGCAACCTCATGGTCAAGTGCAACATCATCAAGTTCATCCTCACCATAATGTAAAATATAAGGTACATTCACTGCCAACTCACAATCCTCTACAGTAAATATATCAACAACATTGTAATCACTACAAACCATTCCCAACAGTTTTCCAATACCATTATCCCCATCAATTTCATAGTATCTACCAGAATGAGCAGATACAATAAGTTGTTGAACCCCACCAAACATAACTTAGTGCAAAACTCATTAACTATATCTATAAAGGATAGATGGTCAGAGTCATAACCTTCCCACGTGTGTAACAGCTTCTTTGTATATTTGACTTGTGGCTCTCTAGTCCATTCCCCGCCATAGTTAAATATCAAGTCCAAATTAACCATAGTAATCTGTAATCAATTGACATATTAAGAAATTAGAAGTTAAACCATAAAATAAGTTAAACAACAACTTAACTAATCGAGATTATAAAATACAGCTGGAAAAAAACTAATAAAAAAAGAGTAAAGCAACATTCAAATAAACTAATAAAAAATCGTAAAGTAACATCCCTAGACAAAGGGACAGGATATGGTTCAAAATCCTAAACGACAAAGCACATAAAGACAACCCGGACCACCAAATCAACCTTTATGACAATATTACCATATGCAATACAACAACTAATAAAGTTAACGCCTTTAAGACAAAATGAACTATTATAGTATACATTCGGGACCACCATCACATGTATATGCAAATACAATAATCCATAAAGTTAAAGCTATGTTTAAAACCCCCCACATTCTGCTTAAAATGTTAGATTTTGCAGTAAAAATTATATAAAAATAGGACCCACACACGAAACCCCAACCTAAATAACAAAATCTGCTAAACCCTAGATATTTTAGTCACTTAAACCAAACATGAAAAAACTAAGTTTTAATCAACTGAAAAAATCTTAAGCCTAAGATTTTACTATGGTAGAAGAATTAATTTACCTTTAGACCATGAAAATCGGCAGATTTTAATCGGTGGTAAGAGTGAGAGTCGCCTGATTTTAGGAAAGTTAGGTTAGAGTGAAATGGGATTCTAACCCTTTTGTTTTAACGTATATACGGGTCTAGGGGATATGAAGGGGTTAGCGGGTCGGGGCCAAACGGGTCAGGGATCCAGATGGTAAGTGGTTAGGTTGTTTAAGATTAAGACACATGTCCCTCTAAAAAGGTCCATTAGTGATGGGGGTAAGGATATTAAAATAGATAACGTCAGGGATATATAATGTTGGAAAGTATAACGGGGGATACTAATAACTAATTTTGGAGAGTACAGGGGCACAAATGACCCTTTTCCATAACTAATATCACTTTTATAAGCGTTTATCTATAATTAATATTTTTTAGGTAACAAGACAGTACTGTCAATGTATAGAAGTTATACTCCTCTAAATATCATAGCAACAAAACATCGATCACATGATAAAACATGTAATATACATTAAAAGAGCCTAAAACTAGTAGAAGTTCTTTAGGTGGATCACTATTAACATCTCAACTCTGAATTTTCGAGTCAGGTGTTCGACAAATGTTCAAGTAGAAGCGGAGCTAATAACCTTCTAGCTCCGTCTCCATATTCAAGTAGAGGCGGAGTTAATAACCTTCTAGCTCCGCCCCTGTGTTCAAGGTGACGAGCCAATGTCACCACTAAGTCCAGCGCCGCCAACTCCTCCATTACGGTCCCGCCATTGCCACCACCAACTCTGAATCCCCTACTAATTCCAACTCCAAATCGACCTTCAATTCCTCCACCACTTGGTCCTGTCCCAAAACCCAACCTCCCTCCTATTCCAACACTAGCACCCCACCAATGGCACTTCCTGTTAGAAAAGAATAAACAGAATCAAAGAAAGGCTTCAAGGCGTGAAATCAATATTCTTAAAAGCATATTGTTCGTATATTGGTTTGAAAAATACAAGCAAGTCGCTTTAGGAATTTTCAACAAACCCTATGTGTATACTTACAGTGGAGCACCCACATGTAAGCAGGGGCGGAACCAGCGCAGTGATGTCATGTATTTTCAATACGGAACATAAATTCATGTATAAGAATTATCTAAAATAGGAACAAAAAGTAGATATTAACTCATAACTTTAACAATATAATGAGTTCAATACTAAAATTTTTAAAAATTGAACCATAAAATTCAAATCTCGAATACGCCTCTGCATGTAAGGAAGGGAATTCGTCCAAAATTATACTATACAATGGGGTATAATTAATCTTTTTTTTTTTTGTAAATGTAGACACAACCTTTGAATCCGTTGAAATAAAATATAAAATATTTTGTGTAGCGGTAAAAGTGGTTCAAAAATATCAAATATAGCGTTTTTGTTATTTTTGAATCCTTTAATTACTATAATTTTTGTTTAAATTCAAATGACAAAATATTCTGTTAAAGAAACAAATAAAAATAAAACCTTTATTTTTTAAAATAAAAATAAAACTGCTTCCGCACAAATCCAAAGCGGAGCTGCAGTATTACGTACGGGCTCGAACGACAGTAGCTTGCTTAAATGTTGTATTTGTATTAGTAAATTTATTAATATGTTTAAATATTTAATTACGAACCCAATAATTAAAACGAGCTATGAATTCGATAAAATTTCAAAATTCATAAACTTCAAATCCTAGGTTCGCCTCTATGACAAATATAAACAAATTGCAATTACATTACCTGCTGCAACTAATCCACCACCATTATCTTAATTCATAATCAGTAACCATTTTTTGCATCCTCAATAGAAAATTTTGATAATTTTCTAGCACTAATGCTGCCCATTAAAACTCCAATTAAGAGTATAAAAAGAAGAGGCAAAAGTTTAGCAAACATTTCCAAGTATATGCAAAAGTTTTTCAATTTAAAGGGAAATGCTATAGTTTTGCTGAGAAGTGAAGAACTGAATAGAAGGGATTATATAGATAATTTCCTTCCAATAATAATTAAGTCAACAGCCCAACTGTTACGTTGAGTATAATGTTAATGATCAAAATAGTTCATGACTTTCACATATGCTTCTTAAAATCATGGATTTTGGAAAAGCATTTAAATTATATACACTGATAGTAAAAAGATTCTTTTACACTATCAGTGAAAGTTGACCTATAATAGACGGTCAATTGCTATTTTTATCAGAGTATTAACTAGTAAGTACCCCTCTGACCTATAATAAGTGACCTTTTGGCATTTTTATTTTGGTCCAAAATAAGTGTTATTTTTACATAATCAAGAATGAATTAACAATAGTTTTTTAAATTTATCCCTATTTATATATTCCAATGTGTCAAGTTAACAATATGCAAAATTTAATTGAAGGTAATTTAGTAAAAATACTTATTTGTTTTCTAGGAGTTTGTATTTTATTAAGGGGTGTGCCAAAGACAAAAAAATCACTTATTGTGAACCGGAGGGAGTAATATTTATCAAGAAATTTACTTGTAATTACTTAATAAGTGTTATTATAGTGTGAATACTTTTTACCGTACATGCATAGAGCTTAGAACTCTTGGAAAAATGATGTTAATTACGTGCATGTTAAAGAACTCTCGCTAACTATATTATATGAAAAGGAGAGTAACTACTGTAAAACCAAAGTTGAGGAATTGATTCATTTGAACTCATTTAACGTGCATATTAAGTTCTTGATTCATGGAAAACAAGTGTCTATTGCTCAAATTTTCGACGAGTACTTTTGCAGTAACTTTTATTGCAGTAGCAGGGTTGTGGGCGTTTAGACAACTGACACTAGTTGTATGACTTTTTCTATATATATGTTTGATAACTGAATTTGTGAATCCAAAATCATGGATATAGGCAATTATGCACACAATTGTATCACTTATGTGAGGCACAAAATTAAATATTTATACGTTGATAACTGAATTTTCTTAGTTTGTTATATTTGCATGTCTTGTTCCGTTATTACTTGTCATTGGTAATTCCGTAGTTTGCTAGCAGTACTTTGTTCATATTCTCGTTTGCTGCCTTGAATTTAGTTTTCTAAATATATTGTCGTGATATTACTTGTTATCGGTACCTCTTTCATATTCTCTATTGATATCTTCGATTTAGTTTTCTAATTATTTGTCTTGTTATTACTTGCTATCAGGGCTTCTTTCACCTTTTTTAGTCGAGGGTCTATCAGAAACAGTCTCTCTGCCCTTCTAGGGTAGGGGTAAGACTGCGTACATCATACCCTCCCCATACCCTACCGGTGGGATTATTTGTTGTTGTTGTACGTTGATTGTCGGTTCCGTGGGCAACTGTTTCAAAAATCGAGCTAGAACTTATAGATTTTTAATAAATAAATGTACAAACAAGCGGGGATAGCTCAGTTGGGAGAGCGTCAGACTGAAGATCTGAAGGTCACGTGTTCGATCCACGTTCACCGCATTCTTTTTCGTTTCAACTTTCGATTTATTTATCAGACTATGAATATCAATTACAACATGGGGCTAAGTCATATCTATCTTTTTATTTGGTTAAGTTAAATTCCAATTTTTTTTTTGTTCATCGCTAATTAGAATTGATTAAGTCATTTTAGTTGAAACTTTGACTTATCCTCGACCTTGAGTATTGGAATAGTTCGCGAAGAAATTTAGATGCGGATCTAGAATTTTAATTTGATAGAATCAGAATATTCCGAATAATATAATATTTGTTAAAATTTTAATGTATATCACATTGTATGTCGAGAAATACTGAATTCGGTTAAGCTAATAAACTACACCCGCCACTAGAATTACACAACATGGGAAGTTCCAAGTTGCCGTCTAGGAAGATGGTATAATGTAAAAGGTGGTCTTATTTTTAAGTTTTTTATTTGTGAGCCTTGTTGGCACATTTGGAGCCTTTTGTTTAAGGCTTTGTTGGCCAAATAAATGGGCTTGTATTTTGAGAGGATGTGGCCAATTGTTGGCCAGGCATTTCTTTCTTCTCTTCCTATATAACGAGGACTCTCTACTCATTTGAAAATACACCAACAAAACTTGAGTCTTCATTTCTTGTTTCTTCGTTTCTTCCTTTATTAAGAGTGTTTTGTATGAGAGTTAGTGTTGGGAAACACTTGTGTGAACACTTTCTTTGGAGTGATCTTGTGAGGTTATTCCCTTAGGGTATTTGGGATTAATTAAAGTATTTACTCTAATTTTGTACTCTTATTGTTATAGTAAATTGTCCCTCTCCGCTTGTGGACGTAGGTCATTTTGACCGAACCACGTTAAATTTGTGTCTTCTTTATCTACTTTAATTGTCGTTGTTATCAACTTCCATTGTCTTTGTTATTGCCATTATACCGTTGTTTGGCTATATTCCGCACTACCCGGATTCCCGATCCTAACATATACATGTCGGGCTACACTACAAGAATGTGTGATATAGTCCGTCTATCTTGATAGTGAATAGAACGTCGAATAGAATTCACATAACTGATCGCCAGAAGTCAAAGCTGTTTAATACTTAGAGAAAGTATATACTATCTACAAGCTAAAGTCGAAAGAAAAAACTGGCTAATTCAAGAATCTTAGCCATATTTTACATAAAGAATGTATGATGTATATTGGTATAAGTGCAAGAAAAGGCATAAATATTGATCTTCAAGATTTGCATAGAGAAAGCTGAGGAAACGGAATCCTAAATCTTCCCTTCTGTTTATTCTTGTTCTTGAATTTGATGTCAGGGGAGGAGGACTTGGGATTGCGTAAAACACAAACATCGCCATTGCAGACGAATTTGCCAGAGTCTGAGGACTCAGGTGAGAAGCAGCTACAGAAATTGAACAAAGCCATATATAGTAGGAACCTAAGTAATTATATATCCCGATCAAAGAGCTGACGAAGGGAATGAGCAGAACGAGGAGTCTAGTAAATGCGATTCAACTAGCGGAGACTCTTGGAATAGCTGGAGTAAGAAGTTCCCAAGAGAGCGTTTTTTTGGACAGCAAGGATCAAGGGCGATCTCGTTGTTGCATAGCTCAGGTTGAGAACAGATAAAAGAGTTTGTCTTATATTGCTGGTGAAGAAGGGGTATTGGGGAACGATTAAACACTATATATTCACAGTTGCAACTATGCCAAAATGGAAGGGTATAATTTCCATGTGAAAATTGCAATTAGAGTCAATTTATAGGAACAATGATCTACCAACATTTGATTAATGAGTACTCATTATTTTAGCATGGAAAGAGTCTTCTTTCCTCTCTTTTTTGTAATCGATTTAGTTCTTCTCTTGGGTTTAATGTGACAACAAGTTTCTATTATACGCAGTCTTAACTTGCATTTCTGCAAGAGGGTATTTCTACATCTCGAACCTGTGACATCCTGGTCACATGGCAGTAACTTTACCAGTTACGCCAAGGCTCCCCTTGTATTTTACCCTTAGTAATGAAGGTATCTTTATTGCCACAAAAATATCATGACATATTTAAGACTACAAGTTTTAATATATTGTTAGTAACATATATAGTATAAATTCAAATCTTTTTGTAGAAGCTAGATAGCATACGCATCTAACATTATTAAAAATAATTAGTTGCAACTACAAAACGTGTGTTGGATACGGTTTTCTCACTGGAAAAGCCAAATTAAGGGCGAAAATCCATATCAATCCATATGTCAAAACTGATGACAGTGCCCGCCGCAAGGGTTGGCTGAGTTGGTTGGGTGAATGTCTTCTCACATGTGAGACCTGTGATCGATTCTTCTCACTAGCAGCCTTCTCAGTCAAAGCTCGTCCGCACCGAGCTTGCTTAGTGTGATTTACATCTTCTGTGTAATTTGTGAGCTACGGCTACAGGTTTCTCTGTGAATTTTCCAAAAAAAAATAAAAAAATCGATGACAGCTGCATGGATATGATACATACAAATGACAAGCATTAGAATAACAAGTGAGAATGTCCAATATCTGTACGCGTTTTGCGTCAGGAAATTTGACATTTTCACCTGTTTTCTTTTTCTTCTCCTTGTCTGGTGTCTCAAACTGCTATATTTTCTATGTTTTTTGGTACAAGTGCAACTGCGCAAGAGTGCGAATGCAATGCTTTTTACAACACCAGCCTAATCTTGCGGTTAAGAAAAAGCAAAGAAGAAAAGTACTGTTTGGTATTTGTTTAAACTTTCAAAGTAGTAAATATATATGGCTACATTTTTGGTAAAAAAAAAAAAAACAAATCACATTGTTTCCAACATTGTGCGATTTGCAAAAAGGGGGCATTTTTAAAAAATGTTTGGCAGGGGCTGCCAAGCTTGGCTAATAGAATAGGGGTCCCCAGAATGCCTGTCCTGTGCCTCCGAGAAGAAGCAATGACGGTGTCCTGTGGGTATCTGAGGAATAAGCATCGACTAACTCTGTGTCAGCAGTTGCAGTAATACAGAGGATGCAAACGTTATCCGGAATGATTGGGCGTAAAGAGTCTGCACAGTAGATTCACGAGCAAGAGCGTATCTCACGGCTGATTTAACAATATCCATTTTTTCTGGGGAACTTTCATATGAGTGCTTTTAATCCGCTATAAAGGTAATCATCAAACCATTTGTGACCAAGGGGAAAAAGAAAAAGGAAAAGAAACTAACAAGATCACACAGCAGCAAACGGAAAATGAGTATCTTCATAAGAGTTTTAAGTATATACTTTAAACCAGTCAATGTACCTAAGTTAAACAAGTAGGCATCATACAGAAGACACCTTCTCGGAAGAAAGTAAACGCCAGATAGACGGAATTTACAAGTTTTACTAGGACGTATTTACACGAGCAGTTTGACTGCATTTTTAGAACGATCCGAATGTATTCTCTCCACTGTAAGTCATGTACAGGAAGCCATCCTCATCTTTGTGTTCCTCATAAATCGCAGACATCATGGCAGCTGTAAAACGACGGAAACCAGACTGATTAAAAACGAAGAAATTTGGAAACGCATAATGAGAATTGTGCCAAAATATTGCTCACCTGTGGGAGGAAGGATATTTTTCACAAAGATAAAAATAGCCTTCTCAGCACTAAGCTTTATCCTCTTACGAACAACATACACAAATTGCCCCACAGTCAGATCGGCAGGAACCAAGTATCTGCAATAATTATGATTAACAGACATTTCAAAAAGGAAAATATCATAAAGATAAATGTAAAAGAGCTAGACGCTAACTCAACACTGTTAACAGGAGAATGCAGATGGAAATTAAAACGGAGAGATCCCACGTTTATGGAAGTTTGAAGCAATGTCTTCAATTGCTGCATATCACTATCAAATGAAGAAAACAAAATAAAGAAATCCTTGCACTTCAATTATACACTTTAGAACAGACAATCACACCCTACGTTGCTCGGACTCTCTGAAAATGTCGCCTGATGTGTGTCGGATCCTCCAAAAGTAGTGCATTTTTGGACGACCCGACTCGGGTGCGGCAACATTTTGGAGAGTCCGCAACATAGATCACACCTATCTTGTGCTCTAATCAATCTCATTGCTAGTGCACATTAGTCATCTTTCAACTCGAACGGTAAACACTACATCTTACAATCTTGTACCCATGAAAATACTTACGAGAATCCGTTTATTCTTTAGAAAGACGTATAAGAAATTTACAAGAATCACGTCATAGTTCATAAAGGTGCAATAGCCACCCCAACACTAGCTCAAGAAAATTAAAAACTCATTATCGAACAAAACCATCTTTAGCAACATTGACGATAACCAATGTAAATATAATATTGGACCAAGCATAGATCACTATCAAGATTACTAACTTCTTCTTGTCAATGTCAGGAATGTCACTTCTTTCAGCCTTCTCCACAATAACCTAAATTCCAGGAAGAGAACAATGAAAAGCAGATTTAACAAGGCATATAAAATGTCTAGCTTTTAAAAAAAAAGCATCACTGCGAGAGAATAGACAAAATTGCATTGGTACCGGTATTCTATCAGGATACTTCTCCCTGATACGAGCAGCTTCGGCCTGTCGCCTTTCTGGAACAGTGCAACACAGAATTAATAAGACAGATAGATAATGTTAGACAAAAGGAAAGACAAATGTTTACATAGGCAATGTCTATAATTTTTGATAAGGTAAGGCGATGGCTATAATGAATTTTAAAAAAGAAGCCACAAAATTTTGAAGTAAGAGAGAATACAGAGATGTAATGACAGCAATATTTTAGCAGATTATCAAGCGATTAACGTACTGTGATATGAGCCAAGTACTTCTACAAGATTGAGGGCACTGACTCGTTACAAAAATGATATTTTTCCTGTTAATTCTGCACGCCACTTTTCGCCATTTAATTCCTTTGTATGAGTACTACTTTGCCGCTTGCATCAAAATTTTCGCAAATCTTTGAGGGGTCGTTTGGTTTGAAGAGAAGTTATGCTGGGATAGTTATCCCGGTATTATTTTTTATTGATTGTTTGGTATGTTGTATTAATCCTGACTTATCCGGAGATTACCATTTCACCCTCTAGCAGGTAAAAATTATCTCAGTACTATTTTTAATCCTAGAATAGCTTACCCTAGGATTAGTAACCAAACAAGGGATAAGGCGGTACTAAATTTTATCCCAAGAGTATTTTTGCTTATCCATCATACCAAACGTCCCCTTGAAAGTGCAATAATAGCCACGCTTCCACACAAAAGACACACAAACAGTAGCAGTCCAACAGAAGCTTATAAAATAAACAAACTTATAATTATATAGCCATGTAAAAAAGAGCAGCCCAGTACACTAAGCTCTCACTATACGCCGGGTCCTGAAAGGGCCGGACCACAAAGATATATTATACACAGTCTTACCCTTCATTTCTGCAAGAATTCCAACTCTCAATTGCACAAAATAAACTACTATGAATTCACAAGGGAACATAACAAGAAAGGTCCAACTAAACAAGCGCCTCCCACCCACCCCCCCACCCCCCAAAACCCCATTTTAAAAAAACCCCCAAAATAAGAATAATTATTAGTAGATCAAACAAATTATTGAGCCAAACAAGTTAAAGATCGGATCTTGGAACCAAAAATACAATAATAATAATACCAAGTGGGTGTTCCAATTTGAAGGAGCTTTTGGCCATGGTGATGAGTGAATGGTCCTAGTAAATTAGGTTAGCTCTGCAATTAACAGATATAAAAGGAAATTAGGGTTTTGCCGAAAAAGGGAAAAGAAAGGAACTTCAAAGGGAGGAAGATGAAAGGATCTTACCGAGGAAATTCGTCAATTGTGAAGGTGGAACAAACAAAACTCTTTATCAAATGTCACTTTATGCTACGGTGCCGTTTTGAACTAGTATTCCTTTTAGCATATTTTATGTGAGTTTTTGTGTTGGAAATTTAAACTTCCTACTTTTGACTATCCATTTGGCCATAGAATTTTTTTACTTTTCGAAATAAAATTTATATATTTAAAAATTACTTAAAAAATATTATAAGTTATAATATTTAATAATTTAAATATTTAAAAGGTATATAAAAAATTTTATGGTCAAAAAATAATTTGTTTGATTTTATTTTTGAGTCAAACACCTTCATATAAATTAGGACAAAGCGAGAATGCTTTTTCTCTTTGTCTATTTTTGTCTCTTTTGACTAATCTACTCTACTTGTTGTAGCGTGTTATGTACGTTATGTTCTAAGTTACAAACAAGATCTATATATGCCAACGGTAACAAGAAACTGGCGAATTCATTGAATGATGACTTCTCTTCTTTATTTATTTATTTTATTTTATTTTTCACTCGGTATTCAAAACCTGTATTAAAATCCAACATAATTAATCGGATTTGCACTAAAAGAAGATCTATTAAAGGAAAAGTACTTTTTATACGGATTTTTTTTCATTCTCAAATACAAATCCGAGACTCGTATCAAATTTCACCTTAAAGGGTCGTCATTTTTTGATATAGTATTTGAAAAACACATCCTATTTATTACCCACCCGAATTGAAAATTATTTCCCTTATCCTAAGTTATGAAATTATTCTTTCTTTTCTCTACTTTATTTAAATTAATAAATGGTTCTATCATCATGCTGAAGAATTTGTCTAGCTAGTTTACCACACTAAAAATTGCATGTAATGTTGACTATATATTGTATAACCTTTTCGACAATCAGCAAACATTGTAATTTACGTTAAAGTAATTCATATAATTTCTTATAATTAACATCTTAAGATTACAAGTCAAATAAATATAATAAATGATGTCATTTGCCAAAGCCTAAAGAACGTGCTATCACGTCGTTTGTCTATATTGATAGAGTTATAAACACCTTTTTAAAATTTTTTATTATTCTGAAAGTTTGTCTATATTGATAGAGTTAATTAGGGTGACTAGATTATTCTGGCTAAGCAAAAAGTCATTATCATCAAAGCTTCATCGAAGTCACCTTGAAAATTTGGTTTTATATTTGTAAACAAGGGTTAATGTATGATAAAAACTATGTTTAAGCTCAATACGATAATGTAAATTATGTCAAAAAAAATACACGTGAATTGCAATAAATAGCCTTAATTAATAAGTAATGTATGACAATCATCTGATTCTTAATTAATTAGTTTAAATGAAACACTATTTTGATTGTATGCTCTTTTTTGTTTAACTTATCCGATATTCAAAATACACAAACTCTGACGCAGTCGAAGAGTCGCAACGAATTTCAGGTTTAATTGAATCCCGTTGTTGAAGAATTATATTGCATATATATAATTGGGCAAACGTAATTTTTTTCCCGTATTTATCGTTTAAGCTAATGAGTTCCCTTGATATAGGGAAAGTTTTCATTGTTGTGACAAAATTTGTAGTTCAAAATTGCTTTTGGTTGTTGAGGTTTTGAATTCCTTTACTAAAATTCTTGGCTCCGCGCCTCAACTAATTTAAATTCACGTTAGATAGGCCCACTAAAAAGCAAAGTACTTCCTAACAAGAATTTCTCTAACTTTCATTATATAAGACCGTCAAGCTTTTCTTTAATACAAAAATAAAAGACTAAAATAAACATGAAGTCTATTATTTAAGACATCTCTAGGACTAAAGTTAAAGTCTTTCTCTCTTCTTGATTGCTTACACATTTTCTCTCATTTGGCTCTCTGCTGAGAATCCCATTCATGTATAGACAGGACTAAAGTCTTTGTGATATATGCAGATATCAAATCTCAAGTAGTAAGCTAGCTCTTGCAAGTTCCAATTGAAGAAAAAAGTACATTTTTGGTAAGTAAGTCTTGCTTATATGCATAATCTATTATAGTGTCTAATTATCTGTAACAACTCAACCCCTCGTTTTGCTTGTTCGTATTCTAAATTGTACTTTTAATATGTTTATATGCCTATTAGTCTCAGACTTGCTTTGTCTTTTTCTTTGATCGAGGATCTATCGAAACAATATCTCTATCTCACACAAGATAGGGGTAAGGTTTGCGTACACATTACTCTCCATGAACCTCATTTGTCGGATTACACTGAGCATGTTATTGTCATTGTACGCCTATTTATGACTTGATGGTATTGTTTGAATTGAGACTCGAGGAGTTTAGACATCTTTTGGGAGAGAAAAAAAGGGATTCTATTTTTACATAATTTCTTTTTTTTTTGAATTAGTGCATATATGCAACTTGGTTGACTTGATTGAATTTTATGTTTTTTCAGAAGATGACTTCATCAAATGAAGGGACATATAATTTCAAGAATGAAGAATTTCAAGAAGAAGATATTTGGGGTACTAATAATAATAGTGTTATTGAAAAAAGCCAACTTAGTTCCAAGTTCATAACAAGTAAAGATCAGCCATTTACTTTGAATCAAAGGAGGCAAATACCAACTGCAGCCAAGATTATGATCCCAAAGTCAAACAAGAATTCAATTAAAGAATTTAAAATAGTTCAACACTCAGCCCCTGTGAAAATACCAGATTGGTCAAAAATTTATGGGACAAGTTTAAAGAAAGATATTGGTAATTTTGTGACAAATAATAGTTGGGAAAGTGATGATCAAGAAATTGAAGAAAATGATGAAGGAAATATAATGCCTCCACATGAATGGCTTGCTAAAAGATTAGGGAGAAGCCAAATTTCTTCATTTTCAGTGTGTGAAGGTGTTGGAAGAACATTGAAAGGCAGAGATCTAAGCAGGGTAAGAAATGCTGTTTTAACCAAAACTGGATTTCTTGAATAGCATATGAATTATCATCAAAGCTCATTAGGGGGGGGGGGGGT
>AWOL01S0030308.1:76124-110711 GCA_000715115.1 Nicotiana otophora
GGGGGGGGGGGAGTTGAATTGGGTCCCACTTGAATATGGTTGTGGTATTAAAAATCTTTCTTTAAAAAAAAAAAAACAAGTTAGTTACATGATTTCTTTTATCTGTATGCAAATCTTAAAAGTCGGTCGATACACATACCGGTGAAAGATGACAAGTAACAAGCAGTACAAGCTGGCTGGAGGCTCAAAAATTGTAGTTCCTTTTTGTACATTTCTAATTGTTTTTTTATTTTATTTTTTGCTTTACTTCACGAGGTAATCTTATAGTTACAAGGGAACCAAGAAAAGAAAGACAAAATAGAAAGAAAAAAAAAAACAATAATTATCTTGGTGGCTTTGTAATGTTGCTAGGAGAATAAAGATCCTTTTATGGAGCAAACAAGCAATGATTTTGAGTCATGTTCTTTTATCATTGTGCACATGATTATGTAAAATTTTAATTTTGGAGTTTGGTCTCCCAATTTTATTTCTTTGCTGTCATAAGCAGCTAGTGGATGGTGAAATTATTTAAATATGATCAACTACCTACCATGTAAATACCTTTTTTATTTTTTAATGACGAGAGAACAAAAATTTACTATTAATCTTAATTCGGCTGGATAGGCGAAATGAAGCCACCTAGCCCATTGAATATTGTACCTCGGGTCATCGATATCATACACTCTATTGAAATAGATTTTGCGGTAAATCAGCTATATCCAATCTAAACCTATTAATGCACTAAATACATATAATTTTCTTATTCTCGAAACTCAGAGACATAAAATCTTGAATTAAAGATGTAGAGATCTTAATTATACCATCACAATTCACGAGATAACATTTTCAAGAAAAAGTTGTGTCTGTTATTCTTTTCTGGTGGCCAATTATTGATAGATTATTTTAGAAAGCTCATAGAAACAAGTCAGTATATGCTTTAGAATGGGGCCGGCAGAGATATGGCTATCCTGCAAATAGAGGCGAACCTACACTATAGGTTGGGGGATCATCGGTATTCGAAAATTTCGACAAAAACTCTATATATATAATTACAAATGTCTTAAAAAAATACACAGATATTAGCATAGGCTACATACCAATCTTTATGAGCAGTGATACATTTATATTGAATGTCATAGTGTCTCCGTAATCTCCGAATCCTAAGTCCGCCCCTGCCTGCAAATAGGCCATTGATTAACTATTTCTTCTCTTGGTTCATATAGCTTACAAATGCAAATATTATTGACCAATTGATTCATGTTAATTGAAGAGGTAACGCACGGGTTCGAATTTCAGAGAGTGAAAAAAATTATTGAAAACAGTTTCCTTTTAATGAGTTTCACGAGGAACGAATTCACGTTAATAAGGCGAAAAGAAAGAGGTGAAGTAACATTTGATTGAGGTGGGGTTGGCCTTCTTTCAACAAACAAATCAAATACTTAAATCTTAACTGACTCAAACATAGACAAGGAAATAATCTTCTTTTGTAAAGTATCTTCTTGAAATTAATGTATTAATTTGTTGCAAATGTTCTATATCCAGTCTTAACTACTTTAATTATATCTAACATCAATTTGTTCATCTTATTTCTAGCCTTTTCTTTTCTTGAATAAGTGTGGTGGGAGGTGGGGTCGGAAATAGATTATTGAGTAAATTTTATGGATGGTTTTTTAACTTTGTGTTCATTACGCAAAAGTTGTTACGTAAAAATTATTTAACTTTGTGTTCATTACCTAAAAGTCATTTTTCTTTCTTTTGTTATACAAAAATTATTTTACTTTGCTATGTTTATCACAAAAGTCACCTTGACCAGATTTTATAATATTTTTACTTGAAAAGTCTATTATACCCTTGACATTATATATCTTCTCATTTATGTAATGTCTTCTATATTATATACTATATAATATATTTTTAACTAGGTAATTTACTTATAATTAAAATAACTTTAAATTATTTTATTTATTATTTTTATAATATATCCATACATTTAATTTTTTCACGGAACTCAATTTGTTTAATCATATTTAAACATGAACATATTTTAAATCTAAAAACCATAAAAAATATTTATTTGAAATAATAACAAACAGATTTGTTTAACAAATGATAATTTTTTTTATAGTCAATACAAATTTTGAAAAAAAAATTCAAAGATATTTGTATTTAATATTAAGATTTTTAAAGCTTTATCTGTTAATATTATTTATTTGAAAGTATTAATCTGATGTGTCATTGTGCTAAATATATGTATTTTATTTATTGGATTAATGTGTATGGCTTGGCTAATCTTTAAAAATATTTCATTAAGCATGGTTAAGAACGTGGACTTGAGATTTGTTCACGGTAATATTTACTGACAAATTTAATAATGATACTTATATATCTTGAAAATTACCGTTAAGTAAAATAAATAAAATAATATCAAGTTATTTTAATTATAAGTAAAAGACATGGGTAAAAGTATATTATGTAGCATAAAATATAGAAGGTATTACATAAATTGGATGATTTATAATATCAAGGGCATAATAGACTTTTCAGGTAAAAGATTTATAAAATCTGATCAAAGTGATTATTATGATAACTAGAGCATAGACAAATAATTTTTGTAACAAAAGAAAGAAAAGTGATTTTTGGGTAATGAACATAAAGTTGAATGACTTTTACGTAACAAAAGAAAGAAAAATAACTTTTGGGTAATGAACACAAAGTTGAGTGACCACCCATGAAATTTGGTATACGTTCGGATAAATCTAGTAGTTTTTTGTTAGATTTTGTATTCAGTGGCAGAGCCACATGTATTCAAGTGGTGTCATCGACACTCCTTTATCGCAAAATTACATACACTGCATAGTTAGGTAAATTTTTTTAAAAGTATATATACTACATATTGACACTTATTACCTTCTTCATGGATTTACTTTTTTATATTTTGACCCATTTTAGTAACAATTCTGGTTTCGCGACTGTTTGTATTTGTATAGGTAATTCATTAGAAACATGTATAAGTTTTAATTACAAATCTAATAATTAAGACGAACTATGAATACATCGGGAAGTTCAAAACTCATAAATTTCAAATCATCGTTCGGCTTCTAGCGAGAAGGGCAAGTCAACAATTACTTTAACATGAATAACAACAATGGAAGGAACAAAGAAAGAAACACGAGGCAGTGATATAACTCTAAATACTTCGAAAAATATTTAATTCCCAATACAAATCATATGCTGGCCAGTGGGATTCAGATTAAACATTGAGAATAGAAAGAGATGTTTCACCAACTTTCCTTTTTCTATTAAAATAAAATGATAGTATAAGATAAGCTTTTTATTTTGGCTCTTTGCATAAATACAATTAGTACTACTTAATAGTAGGGGAAATTCCGAAATAGTCAGAAAAATAGTCACAGTTTTATAAATAATCGAATTTTTACGTATATGATTCCAACATAATATACTGGAGTTTCATGAAGTACTGTAGTTCCAACATAATATGCTGGAAGTTTATGCGCAGGGGCTCCATAATCCAAATCAACAATGCTGGAAATTTTCATGTTTCAACAAAATATTGGCTATTTTTTAATGACTTTGCAAACGCTGACTATTTTTCAATTATCATCCCGAACTAACTAGTCCATGCTATTTTCACTAACAACAATGTCAAATAAAAACTCATTAATATCGCAATGCAAATCTCTCTAAGTACAATTTTAGTGGTCGTTTGGCTAAGAAATAAATTATGCAGAAATTATAATACATGGATTAAAAATGTAAAAAATATTTTTCCAAGAATTTATTTTCTGTAATAAAAATGGGATGTATACGATTAAATTTTAAAACATGAGTTTATTTTTTAAACTTAACAAGCTTAATCCATGTACTGACGGTATGAAATGATACACCAATTGGGGCATTAAATTATCTCAAAACCAGTTATGCATGACTCAAAATAGCAACCAAATACTGAGTAAAAATAAATTAATTTTATATCACGATTATTTTATCCAATTCATCAAATTAAACGAATCCTTTGTACTTAATAGCAGTCTCTAATCCTTGTTAATTAGTAAATAGAGTATCATATTTTAGAGTTTAATCTCTTTTTGTACGTTGATAGTGTATTCTTTACTCAATCAATTTACTTGAAAGATAATTTCCAGTAATTATTCTTACAAGTGTCGTTAATAACTGGTAATTTAGACAAATAGATTATTCCAGTTGGTTGAATTATATTGGCGGCCATGTAAAATTTATTTTTTTACTGTGAATGAATATAATTTAAAAGAGTTAATAAAGAAGGTAACTTGCAAGATAAGAAGCAATAATAGATCACAACCGTCCGCTGATGAGCCCTCCTACTTGGATTAGGACAAACTTAATCGTAAATTATAATTAGTATAAAGGAAAAATATATAAAGAGACATTTAAAATTGGCCTCAGTTGTCAGTTGGATATTTAAACTTATCAAATAACTAGAGAATTTGTCCGCGCTTCGCGTGGTTGTAATAAGTGTCATCGAACAAAATAATTATTATAATCAATCCAGATATAAGAGATAACTGTTTTTTATTTAAATGCGTATAAGAAATTATTCTATATATTGATTAAGTTACAAAAAAATAATATTCTTGTTAGAAGTTGAGCTTAATGAATCTATCTTCTTATCAGATTTTTTAATAAGAATTTTAAGGAGACTTGTAGTTTGTATGGGGCAGAGTTGTGCGCATATGATTTTAATACTTGATTTTTAATATAAATGAATGTGTACTTAGATATTCATTTGATTTTTTTTTCTTTTCACTAAATAGTAAAATTGTTTACCCTTAAAATTGGATAACAATTAAATTTATAATGTGGTTCTAAGGACACGTGATTTCACTTAATACTAATTGATAAGTACGAAGATTAATAACAGAAATGAACTATAAAGTAAAGCAAACCAGTGTTAGAATGGAACTCAGCCCTCGAGTTTGGATACCCTCGAACTAGTTGATATGAGAACAATTAAAATATAACAAGCTCATGAACAATAGTATAAACAAGAAAGAGAATTATATTGTTTTGATATCTCTTAACAATGTGTGCTACAAATGATTAGACCTCCTCTCCCCTCTAAATAGTAGAGAAATTTCACTTATGGTATAATTCTAATTATAGAATAAAATCTCATGATTAGCTAATTAGCTGTTTCTGATTTGATCCATTCCGAGATTTACGCCATGATCCTGGACCAGTCACGGATATCGCCTCTTTCTGTTATTGTGCTATCTTCGATCTTGCTTGATGTCTGTCTCATTTGGCTTCGATTGCTACTAGCCTCGATCTCGACAGATACCTCGATTCTGAACTTGGTATCTTATCCTCGTGATTTAGTCTGTTCCGTTACGAGGCCATCATTCGATGCAACCTCCCGGTCTCGATCAAATAGTAAAATTAGGTAGGCCCGATTTTAACCGTATACAGATAGTCCCCTCATTTTTTGGAGTGAAATGATAAGAAACGAATTGAGCCTTCGATTTTCTATCTCGACCTGTCATGACGTCATCCTCGTGACGTAAGCAACGGGAGTGACCGAAACGTCCCGTCGGTACAGTTCCCCAAGTCATTAATAAGTGTCAGTTGATGGTCGGCCACTAATGCCTTTGAACAGTTGCCGTGAATCCAATAAATAAACCCCTTCCTCATTGATTCAAACTTTACTTTCACTTCCTTCTAATATCCAAAGCTTTTACATCTTCGAAGTTCTTCCCTTTTACAAATCTTCAGGTTTTCCTGTTAATTCTTTCTCAAGCGTCAAGTCCTATTATCTCCCTCTTCTTCAAACTTACACAAAATGGCAAAAACATCGAAAACGGTGCCAAAAAAAGAAGCCAATTCATCTTCTCACCTGACCGGCGGGAAAACACCGGTGGAACCCCGTCTTGAGGAATGCATTCTTGGGGGGTGCACGCTAAACTTCGATTTCAAGACCGATAAAACTTCGTCGATTCCTGGTCGATGCGAGCCAATGTCGAGGTATATATGCTCGATAACTAAGGGATACCTTAAGTAGGTAAAGAAAGATTGCAACTGGGAGGGCAAAGAGGTGATGATCCCAACCCCCGAAGAATACATCACCACCCATGTGGAAGGGTTTCTAAGTATTTACACTTACCCTTTCACACTGGCCCCCCTCGACCCCGTCATCGTTGATTTTTCCGTCAATATCAAATAACCCTAGGCCAAATCCATCCTTCCTTTTGGTGAATTGTTATTCTGCTCTGATTCTTCGTGAGCAAAGTCGAGGGGCTCTCTTTCACCCTCGATCACCTTATCAGATTGTATAGCCCCCACCTCTATCGAGGCGAGTTAATAAAACTCCAACATCCGGATACCAAAGTGCTATTCTCGAGCATAAACGAGGACAAGGATCGAGGCTGCATGGGCCAGTTCGTTCAAGTGAGGACTTTCGACCTAATCCCAGCCAAGAAGATGCCATTTGCTGAGAAATGGAACATGAGTCATAAGTATTGTCTCACTGTTAGCTTCCAAGTATTATTTATTCCTTTGTATTTTCTCATTAATGTCTTTTTCCATGATGTAGCAGTCGCTTGGATGCCCCGTGCGATTCCCAACCTTGAGAGCTAGGTTCGGAACCTAGCCTCGATCTCTACATACACCAAGCGCTCATGACGTGATTTAGCAAAGGGCCGATGAAAGGCCAATACTTATGGTAAGCCCACATTTTGTGGATTTGATGATTTGATTAAGATGCCCTTCTTCTACTTATTCAATTTTCTCGTGTACAGGCCTGGGCAAGGATGCGGTCATGAGGCCCCCGTCTGGTGAGGAGGAGACTTCGACCCCGATTCTGAAGCCGGCGAAGGATAAGAAGAGGAAAAGGACCCCAACCTCTGAGGATCCAAAGCCTAAGAAGAATCTGGTTCGTAAGCCGAAAAAAGACATCGTTGCCCTGCTTGCGGATGTGATTCAACGGCTAAGGGAGGAAGAAGACGAAGATGAAGACGATGGCTTGGAATTGGTGGCCCAAGTGAAGAAAACCATCGAGGCCCCAAAGGCCGCTGAGTCGGTGGTGGTTGACGAGATTCCACCTCGAGCCGAGGGGGTCTTGGAAAAGCACTCGGGCAAAGTCCCCGAGTCGTCGAAGATCGAAAATGCTTCCCGCCGAGATGAGCAAAAGGCGGGTATGTCTGAAGGGGCCGAATCTGAGGCCATTCGCAGCGAGGAGAACTCCCCAAGTGGCTCACTTAGGGCAATAAATATTAGAGACTCACCGATTCTCCCTATGTTTTCCGAAGAGGCAATTCGGGAGGCCCAAGCTATGAGGACTCCCAAAGTAGACGGGGCCCATAGAAGGGAGGGCCCCTTCCATGGTTACTTTAACGGGGTCGAGGATGCTACCGACCTGAATGAAACATCGAGTCTCTTCGATGAGGCTCAACAAGCCTTGAATCGGGTGAGTCTCAACTCCATTTGTCGATATCATACTTAGTTTATTTCTTCTCTTCCTCTCTAATTTCCTTTCTTTTTATGTATAGGCTTTGGCGCTCCATCATGAGGCATTTTCAAAGTCCCGAACAGAGTTGAGCCGATGTGAGGCCGACCTTCGAGGGCTCACGGAAGAGAGAAATGCCCTTAAACTTCTCAGTGGGAAAACATAAGAGGAGATCAAGGACATTCGAGCCGAGTTGTCCAAGGCTCGCCAAGATCAGACCGACCTGATCGAGCAGGTAATGCAAATCTTAAAAGATCATGGGCTCGATTTGAGGACGGTGGCTAACATTTCAATCTCACAACTGCAGCAGAAGGTCGAGAGGATCGATTAGTTCCGCGATGAGGTCAACATGATGAAGGCGGAGACCTTGGGGTGGAAAGAAAGTATGGATCGCTTTGCTGCTGAAAAAGAGACTACTCGAGCCCAATTGTCATCGGTCAAAAGTGAGCTTCGATGCATGAAGGAGAAGATCTCAGGTCAGGCAAAGAAAATAAAGGAGCTCGAGGCTCGGTTGGCTTCCGAACTTGCAAAGGCCAAATTTGAAGCCGGAAAGGCAAAGGTGATCGTGGCCGTCTACCGGGCCGATGCTTAAGCCACTCAAGTCCAAGAGAGAGAGGTAGTCGAGACCGCTCAAACTCGAGCACATTGGATTTGCTGAACTCGCCAAATGCCAATCTCGTAGGGAAACCCTCGAGGAGATCCATGCTCGAGGTTTCGATCTTACCGACGAGATAATAAAGGCTAAAGCGCATGAAGTTGATGCTAGAGTGCTGGCATCTTCCGATGATAATGATGATGATGGCAACAAGAGAGGGTCTGAGAATGGGGAGGACCTCGATGGAGAAGAAGCTGCCCCTGAGAAAAAATTGGAATCTTAGGCTTTTTTCTTTTTTAATTTTTTATGCGGGATCGTGATCGGTCCTTGTAAATATTTTCGTATAGATACGAGATCTTTTTTCTCTTTGACTTGTCTTTATTCTATTTACTGCCTCGTGAAAATTCTATTTCATTCATGCCTTCATGCCTTATGGAGATTTTGCTCATAAGTTTGGGACTTTAGGCAACTAGACCGAAGTCGGACCAGTATTGTCTTTAAAATCGAGTGAGTACTTGCTCGAACTAGAAGTAGAATGACCATTAGATTTTAATTGAGTAAGGACGATTTCTCGAACTCAAAAAATAAATGGCCCTTAGGCTCTTGAATTAGGCCGATATGGCCTCAAAAGAATGGTTTTCCCCCTTTTTCGACTTGAAAAATTAATCATAAAAATTTGTCATGCCTTAGCACGAGAGAAATTTGTACCCATTAGTTTTTTCGAGGATTGGTGTTATCGAAATCCTTTGCTTTGTTATGCCTTAGCACAAAATTGTCCGGGAGTTCGAACAATTCGCTACCCCTTAGGGTTTTTCGAGGGTCGATATTATCCAGACCCTTGGTAATTTAGCCGAGGGTTGCCTTTTTTAACTGTTTTATGAGAATATTTGAATTTCTGTTTTATAACAGAATTCGGACATCTCCGAACCGTGATAATTTGGTTGTAGCCTTTAGTTTGAGATTTGCCCCTTAGGCTTGTTTCCCTGCTATACTTATTACTAGTCTGAAGTATCAATCCCCGAGTGGGGTGGTCGTGGCCTATAAAATCGAGGATTTCCTTTTTAAGGTCTTACGATTTTGAGGTTTAGTAATTCGATCATGTCGAGTTTTTGGACGGCAGTCCCAGAGTATAGGGTAAATTGCTTGAACTTCAGTTGTGATCGACCCTTAAACAAGTTTCCACAATAGATCATAAGTATGAAATTATAAAGTATAAATTTCTCTAAGGCATGGAACATCTGGTAAGGAAACATACTTCTTTCAATTGATTATACATGCGTACATGTTTTGCCATTAGGGCTCGAGTAATCTACATGGACACGGTTCATTTGATCGTTTGGTCCTTTACCTATCGAGACCCTGTCAACATGAAGTATTTTCCTTGTAACTATCCGAGGGTGATGCCCCCCAGTATTCGAGGTTGATTGTAAAGGAGCCTCAGATACTATTGAATTGCTCTGAGTTAGCACGATCAATGGTTGCCTCGTTAAAAATCTCGCCGGAAAAACCCATTTGGGACAAAAACCAGTCTAAGGGAAAAGGAGTGCAACGCGTGCAGATCTAAGGACTTTGTGTTTGAAGAATCCTTTGGTGTCTTCGATTAAACACCTACAAATGGTTAGTATAAAATATAAACGAAAATGGAGAAGGTCGTACCTTAGCAGTAATATCATTTGAGGAGTGATATGTTCCAATTGTTTGGTAATTATTTGTCGTTCTTCCTGCCAAGTTTGTAGGATCCCTTTCCGATGATATCGAGGACCTGATACAGTCCCTCCCAGTTCGGGCCAAGTTTTCCTTTGTTTGGGTCTCGAGTATTGAGGGCGACCTTCCTCAGAAATAAGTCCCCGATTTTAAAGTATCGAAAATTGGCTCTTCGATTGTAGTACCTTTCGATCCGATATTTCTGTGCGGCCATTCGAACGAGGGAGGCTTCCCGTTTTTCATCTAGCAATTCGAGGCTTGTATTCATAGCCTTGTGATTTAACTCTTCCATTGCATATCGAAAACTGACGCTAAGTTCCCCACTTCAATCGGGATCTGATCTTCGGTGCCATATACTAAAGAGAATGGTGTTGCCTCCGTACTGGATTTTGACGTTGTTCGATACGCCCAAAGGACTTTGGGCAATATTTCTCTTTATTTTCCCTTAGCGTTGTTCAATCTTTTCTTTAGATTTTGAATGATGGTCTTGTTTGTTGATTCGGCCAGTCCGTTCCCGCTAGGATGATATGGCGTAGACAAGATCTTTTTTATTTTGTGATATTTGAGAAACTTTGTCACTTTGCTGCCGACGAATTGCTTTCTATTGTCGCATACGATCTCGGCAAGCATCCCGAATCGGCATATAATGTGGTCCAAGATGAAGTCTATGACTTATTTCTCTCTAATTTTGTTGAAATCCTATGCTTCAACCCACCTAGAGAAATAGTCAATCATAAACAAAATAAATGTAGCTTTACCTGGGGCCGATGGTAGAGGGCTGACGATATCCATTCCCTATTTCATGAATGTCCATGGGGATAAGACTGAGTGGAGTGCTCTCCGGGTTGGTGAATCATCGGCGCTTACCTTTGGCATTTGTCGCACTTTCGAACAAACTCTTTTGTATCCTTTTCTATATCGGCCCAATAATATCCTGCTCTGATGACTTTGTGAGCCAATGACTCGGCACCGGAATGATTTCCGCAGGTGCCCTAGTGGATTTCTCATAGGACATAGTCGATATCTCCTGGTCCCAAACATATTGCCAATGATCTATCGAACATCCTTCTATATAATGTTCCATATTCGGCCAATGTGAATCGTGCGACCTTCGTACATAGAGTCCTCGATTCCTTAGGATCCGATGGGAGCTTCCCATTCTTTAGGTACTCGATATATTTGTTCCTCCAATCCCAGGTCATACTTGTGGAGTTAATATCGACGTGGCCTTCTTCGATTACTGACCTTGAAAGTTATACGACAATCCCAGAGCTAATATCGTTGTCTTCGACTAATGACCCCAAATTTGCAAGGGCATCGGCCTCGCTGTTTTGTTCTCGAGGCATATGTTGTAGGGTCCATTCTTTAAACCGATGTAGAGTCACTTGTAGTTTGTCCAAGTACCCCTACATTCGATCGTCTCGATCCTTGAAGGTTCTATTGACTTGGTTTACCACAAGCAGGGAGTCACATTTGGCCTCGATGACCTCTGCTCCCAACCCTTTAACTAGCTCGAGACCTGCAATCATGGCCTCATACTCGGCCTCATTGTTAGTTAACTTGGAAGTTTTGATAGCTTGTCTAATTGTATTACCCACGGGCGGCTTCAAAACGATGACAAGCCCAAACCCCTTCACGTTCGAAGTGCCGTCAGTGAAGAGGGTCCATACCCCCGATGATGTACCCAACTTTAATAATAGTTCCTTTTCGACCTCGGGTACAGGGGCTGGCATAAAGTCAGCCACGAAGCTGCTAAGATTTGAGACTTGATGGCCGTTTAGGGTCGATACTCGATATCGTACCCACAGATCTCGACGGCCCATTTGGCCAAGCCCGAAAGTTCGGGCTTATGCAAAATATTGTGAAGGGGATAAGTAGTCACCATACAGATCGGATGACACTAAAAATATGGTTTTAATTTCCTAGAGGCGCTTATTAGGGCAAGCGTTAATTTTTCTAAGTGTGGGTACCGGGTCTCGATCTCACCTAAAGTTCGACTAATATAGTAAACAGGAAATTACGTACTTTGCTCTTCTTGAACTAGGACCCCACTTACCGTAATTTCCAAGACTGCTAAGTACAAGTAGAGTTGCTCGTCTGCTTTCGGAGTATAAAGCAGTGGCGGGCTCGAGAGGTACCGCTTTAATTCTTACAATGTTTGTTGGCATTTTGAGGTCCATGCAAAATTGTTCTTCTTTTTGAGTAGTGAGAAGAACCAATGACTTCTATCTGAAGACCTCGAGATGAATCGGCTAGGGCGGCTATGCGCCCTGTTAATCTTTGTATGGCATTAACATTGTCCACGATTGTGATGTCTTCGATTGCCTTGATCTTATCGGAGTTGATTTCGATCCCCCGATTTGATACCATAAAGCCAAGGAATTTGCCCGAACTGACCCCGAATTTACATTTCTCCAGGTTGAGTTTCATGTAGTATTTCCTTAGTATATTGAAGGTCTCCTACAAATGTGTCAAATGGTCCTCTGCTCGTAGGGTCTTAACTAGTATATCGTCAATATAAACCTCCATCGATTTACCTATTTGTTCTTCGAACATTCTATTTACGAAGCGTTGATAAGTGCCACCAGTATTTTTTAGTCCAAACGGCATTACAGTATAACAATAGGTGTCATACTTAGTGATGAACGATGTTTTTTCCTGATCCTCCGGGTTCATTTGTATTTGATTGTACCCGGAATATGCATCGAGAAAACTAAGGATCTCGTAGTCGGCCGTGGAATCGATCATGCGATCGATATTCGGCAGAGGAAAAGAGTCTTTAGGATATGCTTTGTTTAAATCTTGATAGTTTACGCACATTCTAAGTTTATTTCCCTTTTTAGGGACTGTGGCTATGTTTGCTAACCATTCATGATATTTTACTTCCCGAATGGATGCTATTTTGAGAAGTTTGTCTACCTCGTACTTGATGAATGCATGCTTTACCTCGGACTGGGCCTTCTCTTTTGTTTTATCGGGCGGAACTTCGAGTCCAAGCTTAGTCGATGTGTAGTGATCTTTGGCGGGATCCATGTCATATCTAGGTGGGACCAAACAAAACAATCCATATTATTGATAAGAAATTTAATGAGTTTTTTCCTCAGCTCGGGGGTTAACCCCGTACCCAGGTATACCTTTCGATCGGGTAGATACTTGATCAGTATGACTTGCTCCAGCTCTTCGACTGTCGATTTGGTGGCGTCCGAATCCTCGGGGATTATGAAGGATTGAGGGGTCCAGTAGTCATCGTCCTCGTCCGTTCCCTGCTTCTCCGACTGAGTCGAGGCTGGTGGTTGTGGTTGCTATTTAGCTTCCTATTTTCCTTTGGACTCCGATCTCTTTGTTGACAAAAGCGCTGATACCGGTATTACTTCGTCGATCGCGAACATCTATTGGGCAGCATGTTGTTCCCCATACACCGTTTTTACTCCATCCGGTGTTAGGAACTTCAGCATTTGGTGAAGGTTTGAGGGGACCACCCTCATGTTGTGAATCTAGGGTCTTCCGAGCAATGCGTTGTATCTCATATCGCCCTCGATTACATGGAACTTTGTTTCTTGAATAGTTTCGGTTACATTTATTGGTAGGATGATTTAACATTTAGTTGTTTCACTCGCCATGTTGGAGCCATTGAGAATCCGAGCTGCGGGTACGATTTGATCTTATAGGTCGAGCTCCTCCACGACCCTCAATCAAATAATATTGGCCGAGCTTCCAGGATCAATTAATACACGTTTAACCTGAATTGTATTCATAAGGATAGAGATTACCAAAGCATCATTGTGGGGTTGTAAGATCCCTTCTGCTTCCTCATCATTGAATGATAAACTACCTTCTGTCATATAGTCTCAAGTTCGTTTTTCCCTAGTGATTGATACTTTAGTGCGTTTGAACACGGGCCCTTGTGGAATATCGACCCCACCAACGATCATATTAATCACATGATATGGTTCTTCTTACTTATTTTTCCTGTTTGCATTCATATCTCTGAAATGGTTTTTAGCTCGGTCATTCAAGAATTCTCGAAGGTGACCCTCGTTGAATAGATGGGCCACCTCCTCCCTTATTGTCTGTAGTCTTCAGTTCTATGACCATGTGTACCATGGTATTTGCATATTTGATTGGGGTTTCTTTGGGATGGATCGGTTTGTAGGGGTCTGGTCCATCTAGTATCTTTGATTCTCCCAATGGCTGACACAATACATGATGCATCGATGTTGAATTTGTATTTTGATTATCGTGGTGCTTTTGTGGGATCAGCATGTTTATCGAAGCCACTTTTGCTCATGAGCCCTCGAGAGCTCTGTCCTCGATCGTTCTTTTGATTATTTTGGATGGGATTGTATCCCGGACCGTTGTTTCTACGATCTGCGTTGTATAGTTGGTACCGATCTCTGTTCGACTAGGGTTTTGTATCGATATCCCTCTGAGTTCTGACGAAGGGCCTATTTGGATAAACGGAACCGGAAGAGGTCCCCAATTGATCATCTTCGGCCCTAATCTTTGACTGGTATTGATTATGTACATCTACCCAGGTTATCGCTAGATATTCAATTAAATTCTGCTTTAGCTGTCGTGATGCCACCGAACTTCGTTTGTTTAAACCTTGAGTAAAGGCTTGAACAACCCAATCATTTGTGACCGGTGGTAGTTCCATGCGTTCTATCTGGAACCGAGATACGAATTTCCTCAACATTTGGTTGTCCCTTTATTTCACCTTGAAGAGGTCCAACTTCCTAGTCGCATCCTTTATTGCTCTGGCATGTGCCTTTACGAAGGAGTCTGCAAGCATGGCGAAGGAATCGATGGAATTAGGTGGCAAATTGTGGTACCATATCATTGCTCATTTCGACAAGGTTTCTCCAAATTTCTTCAGTAGAACAGATTCAATCTCATCGTCTTCCAAGTCATTCCATTTTAATGCGCATGTATAAGAAGTGACATGCTCATTGGAGTCGGTGGTCCCATTGTACTTAGGAATTTCCGGCATTCGGAATTTCTTCGGAATGGGTTTCGGAGCCGCACTTAGAGGGAAAGGCTTCTGTACGAATTGTTTTGAATCCATACCCTTTAGAATCGGCAGTGCCCCCGGTATTTGGTCAACCCGGGAGTTGTATGTCTCTACTTTCTTGTTATTTGCCTCAATTTTCTTTTCTCCCGATTCAATCCGTTTAGTGAGATCCTCGAGCATTTTCATAATGGTCAATTCATGATTCGTTGGCGTTCGACTTTTTCGGCACATGCTCGGTCCTGTGGACGACTTCTGGTTCGATCCTACTTGGTGTTCGGTGGTGATTTTGTAGTTATACTATATTGGCTTGTTGAACCTGTAACATTTCGAATATTAATTGGAGTCTAACTCCACCATCTTCTCCGCCCTACGTACCTCGACCACCTGATCGAACTTCTCTGCGTACGCTACCTTCGGGATCAACACCCAAATTTATATTTAGGGCGACATGTGAACTGACATAGACAGGATTTGCAATTGGTGCTCCCTCGAGGTCAGCCTGAGGCGCCTCGATCCCTAGGGCGTGTATATTGTCATTTTCCCCATGAAATCTAAGGCCATTGTCACCATGTGTATGCGCTACTTGTGAGTTTGACATGTTTATCCTGAAAACAAAGATTCTTACGAGAACAAGTGTAAAGCAGTGTGTGTTATCAAAATCAGTATTAAGCAATCACTATTGTCCTTGGCCTCACGATGAGCGCCAAATTATTTACCCTTAAAATTGGATAACAATTAAACTTATAATGTGGTTCTAAGGACACATGATTTCACTTAATACCAATTGATAAGTATGAAGATTAATAACAGAAATGAACTATAAAGTAAAGCAAACTAGTGTTAGAATGGAACTCAGCCCTCGAGTTTGGATACCCTCGAACTGGTTGACGTTAGAACCATTAAAATATAACACATGAACAATAGTATAGACGAGAAAGAGAATTATATTGCTTTGATATCTGTGAACAATGTGTGCTACAGATGATTAGACCCCCCCTCCTAAATAGTAGAGGAATTCTACTTATGGTATAATTCTAATTACACAAGAAAATCCCATGATTAGCTAATTAACTGTTTCTGATTTGATTCGTTCCGAGATTTACGCCATGATCCTCGACCAGTCACGGATATCTCGCCTTTCTTTTATTGTGCTATCTTCGATCTTGCTCGATGTCTGTCTCATTTGGTTTCGATTGCTACTAGCCTCGATCTCGATAGGTACCTCGATTCTGAACTCGGTATCTTATCCTCGTGATTTAGCCTGTTCCGTTACAAGGCCATCCTTCGATGCAACTTCCCGGTCTCGGTCAAATAGTAAAATCGACCCGATTTTAACCGTATACAAAAACTTTTAATAAACATGAAATGAAAAATAAAGAAACTAAAAATAAAAAAGAAAATACATTGGTTAAACTAAGTCATTTACACTTTTTCATAATTGTTTTTCCTTTTATTGATCTTGTTTTTCTTTCCTTCTCAATTCCCTAGACACTCTACTATTTTTTCCCTACCTTATACTTCCTCTACAATTTTTTATTCTTTCTTTCCTTTTTCCTTTCTCTTTCCTATTTCAATTTGCCTTACTAAATTTATTCTCTTGGCAATTATTACTATGCAAAAACCGGAAAGAGGGGAACTTTTTTTAAATTTCTAACCGCAGTCAATTAATTTTTGGAGTTACTATATGTACACCTTAAATAATGGGAGGAAAAAGAATTAAATTTGTTATATACTTTTAATTGCGCAGATGCCAAGAACAAACAAATATCAAATTAGATACTACTATTTACTACTCATAATTGTATCATTAATTCTAATACGGTTGAAAAAATAATACAAAGAGCTTTCATTGGGATGAAGAAAAATAAGAGTGAAGATTCACCGGACAAGCCGTTTCTGATTTAGAATACTATACTTCCTTACCAGCTTTATTTTATGCATTTTCTTCTTTAAGTCATTAAAGCTGCTTATTTTGCCCAATTAAATTGAATCTCTTCCTCTCCCTTATTTAAGACTAATAATTAACGTATGTAGGGGAAGATGTAATTCAATTTTAAAATTTCCTCCTCTTCCCTTGTTTAAGACTCATGATAATTATGTATAGGGAAAGCATTTTAGTAATTGAGAATGTATTGAAATAAGGATGAAAATTCAAAAAATAAGGAAAAAAGATAAATATAAATGTTGTGTTTTGGAGGTGTCACATCACTATTTCAATTCCCAGCTTTATATAAATATATAGATCAACTAGAACACCTTTACATGACTTATGTATATCTCGTGGACACCCGAATCCGGCGGATTAAATACGTGAGCTATAAGCACGAATGAACAAATGAATAAATGGCAAAATTTTGGTTGGTGACTTTGGTGTTTTAATCTTTCGGGCGACATCCCTAGTGTTTTAATGGTCTTTCAATCTTCTTTTTTTTCAAATTGTGGGTCCCACATTTTTACTCTTTTCTTCACACTTCTTATGAGGACGAGGTGAGGTGACTGATGATTTTGGTAAGTTAGAATGTTCATATGACAGTTAAGCGTCCGTTTATATATTTTGTTTGATACTAGTCTTAATGTACGTGTTGTTCGCATGTGTATTGTATGTCTATCCATAAAAAAATATATTATGCGTAATAGAAATTGATGCCGAGATAATTACAGCATTCATTTAAAAGAAAAAATAAATATTAACACATTGACATACATAACAACTTGGATTAGAAAATATAACTACTAATTATGGGATTAGAAAACAAATCCTATGTAATGACTTCATATCGTTCCCCATCACTAAATCACGTCAAAAAGAAAATTACAAAAAGGGAAAAAAAAATAAGTAGAATAAGTATATGGTTGTGGTTGAGATCAAAAGAATTGATCTTAGTACAAACTGAAGTATTTATAACTTTAACCATAATAAAATATTTAAAAATAATAACTCGATAAATATTGGCTTTAAAGAATAATTCAGTAAAGAAAGTAAAAGATTTAACTCGCTGATCACAAAAAAAAATAGGGGGAAAAAGATTCAAAATCACTTACGAAAGGAAAAAAATTGAAAAGGAGAAAAATTTACATAATGCACTAAATAAAAGAACTTAAGAATTCACACTAAACCACAAATATACACAAGAAATTCAAATAAAAAGATATACCCCAATATCATTCTCACTATCTTAAGAAGGTACATACAAAAAATAGACCATTTTCTTGAATATAGATAAATAATCTATGAAATGTATAAGAAATATTGAACTGCAACAAAGACTTGTAGAAAAAAAATAATATTGAATTTTTATTATGTTCTGCAATAATCCAACCAATCTTTACAAAAATTGTAAATTAAGTCACATGTAAATGCCTCTCAAGTCCAAAACATGAAAATAAATTAATGCACAATCCAAATATAGACAAGAGAAAGATCTCTTTGATATGTAAAAATAAAAGCAAGAATTCATCGCTTGCTTCTCCATTAAATAATGGTTATTATTTTTCAATTTATAGTATGTTTGGCCAAACTTCAAAAATCAGCTTAGAAAAGTATTTTTGGTGAAAAGCAGTTTGTGTTTGACCGCTTAATTTGAAAAGCATTTCTGAGCAGCAATTAGCGTTTGGCCAAGCTTTTAAAAAACTACTTCTAAGTATATTTTTTTCAAAAGTGTTTTCCAAAAGTCTTTTTGGAGAGAGAAGCTATTTTTCTCTGCTTCTGTTTCTCCTCAAAATCACTTTTTTTTTTTCCAAAAGCTTGTCTAAACACTTAAACTTTGAAAAAAAATAATTTTTTTTTCTTTCAAAAAAAGTATTTCTAGGATTGAAGAAGCTTGGCCAAACATGCTATTAATGTGCTTGCGCTTTACGGTCCATGATATGAAGTACTATTTACTGATTTTAAAAAAAATGGTTAAATCAACAATGTAAACTATTCAAAAGGCCTTATATTATGAATTGATAAATGAATAGTGAAGTCTCTTGTGTGTTCTATATATGTAAACTATTCAGAAGGCCTAATATTATCAATGCTTTTATAGCTGCTCTTCTTCCTTATTTTCTTTATTCCCATGTTTCCTCTGTCTCACGCCTAAAATAAAAACACAATCAAATGAAAAGGAAAAAAAATAATCAAAAGTTATATATGCCAAATGATACAAGAATTGCATAAAAATTATGGTTTGCATAGCAGACTTCAAGCACAATAATATATTGAACCTTATAATAAAATGAATAAAAGAAGAAAATCAACAATGAGTAAAATCAGTCAACCTTCCTCGAGGAACAAATGAGAAAAAAAAAACCCTTAAGAGAATTGTCAACCAAACTTGTTATTTGATTAACTCGAGAATCTGAATAAGATGGAGTATATGACAGTATATCATATCGAATCAAGCTTTTAGCTTAAATTAAGAAAATATAATTGCCCAATATACCAAAGTATTTTCATTAAGCTCTTAGAATCGAATCATAAGCATGAACACTAATAATAACTACAAAAAGAAAAGGTCAACATTAATTTAAATCTTATCACATGTGTCCAAAGGAACACCAAGAATTCAGTCTACGCCGACAAAACATATAACAAAATTTAAATGCAGCGAATGGAATTGAAATTCTTAAAACTTTATTTTTGGTTAAGGAATAGTTATACTACTAAAATAAGAAAGAGGAAATTAGGGTCATAGAACATACCTTCAAGCAGGGGCGGATCTATGTATGGAATTGGGGATGGTGCGCTCGGATAAAGTTTTATATACATACTAGTATTTTTCACAAAAACGCCTACATAAAGAACAAGTGGCACCCCAAGTCACAAAATGACTGAAGGTGCCACAGTTGAAGTACTGAAATTCCATACACAATATCCGGGATCAAGACTCTCTAGATGCTCTCCTTGTTCCCCTTTTAGCCTTTCTTTTCTTTATGTTTCTTTTTGTTAATTTCTCTTATTTTCTTCATCTTAAATGTTCACTTTTCTTATACAATTCCAATTTTATTATTTATTTATATTGTATATTTGCTTCCTTTGTCTTTTTCTGAATGTTCGTATTTTATTTGGATGGATGTAATCTAATCATTTTCTTTTTTTATTCATATAATGTTATTTTATTAATTATATTTTTTTTTATAGTGATGCATCAAAGACATAATATAATATTAATTAGCTACATGTAGATGGAAGGGGTGTATCACATATACGTTTATGCATAAAACACATTTTAAATTGGATTGAATAACTTCATAATGGATCGAACCGAACCGAACCGAACCGAAGTAATCCAAAACGGATCGAATCGACTTAATATACACCCTAATTCAATCTTATTCACTAGTGATCGTTAATAGTGGCACCCTTAGCCATCAAATCCTGGATCCGCCTCTGCCTTCAAGCCAATTCTATTCAACCTAAAATTTGTGAATCTTTCTTTCCGTAACGCACAAAAAAATGATTCGTATATCATCCTATTATATAGAATATCACACTATACAATAATTTTAAAAAAAAAACATAGATGAATGTTTGCAACAAAATATAAAGAACTATTCAAGAAAATACGACATAATATATGCTTACTACAGGCAAAAAGATTCAGATTCATATCGAAATACGGAAGTAATCAACAAAAACGAAACAACAACCGCATAAATAAGAAATTAAGGAAAAAAAACGAAAAGCTTAAACCTCATCGTTAAGCATGCAAATAGTCAAAACATCTTGTCTTTTTTTTCCACAAGTTAGCTGCTTAGTTTTTCTATACGGATGTACAAATAGGTTTTAAGACCTAAGAACAAACAAAAAGACTCTTAAACCTAAAAAACGTGATTTTCATAGTAACAATCGAAATGACTACCGTTACTAAATTTGAACCAAACAATAGTAGCAAGCGAGTTAGGGTTTGAATTTTAACATTGTCGTAGGCTTCTAGGATTTCGCCAGCTAAAACAGAAGTCTAAGACTAAGCCTTTGGCTCAATTGAAAAATTGTAAAAGTTATAGATCTTTCGAGATAATTTTATTAAATTGTTTGGGTCAGGGCTGGTCCTAGCCTAAACTTAAGTAAAGCGAACCAAATTTATAGTATATGTAAAATTTATATATAATATATGCATATAAAAATAAAGTATAATCTATGTATATCGATTAAGAAAAATAAACGGTGAATCTATGTGCTGGCTATGTGCTGAAATATCCCATTATGAAGCAATAAAATCGCGAAAAGAGGGGCAAGTGTACAGATAGTCATTCTCAGGGATGTTATTTAGAGATTAACCAGTACTTATTTTTTTCTGAAATTTTAAACTAAAAATCTTAACTTTAGGACAATTCAAGATATTTTTGTGCTGGAAATTTGAACTGAAAAACTGAAATTCAGGACGCACTGACTAATTTTTAAATAGCAGCCCCTTAGTATGACTACATAGTTTCATTTCTACGCGAAAAGACATAGCCAGGGGTGGACGTTCAGGCAGTTCAGATTGAATATGAGAATTTCGGTTTGAATTTTCGATTTTCGGATTGAAAAAATGACAATCCAAATCCAATCCAAATAAGTTCGGATTTGATCGGATTTTTTAAATTCGGTTTCGAATTAATCGGTTTGGATATTACAGATTTTCGGTTTTGAGCGTATAAGTTGAAATGTTTCTAGTTTTTACAAAAATGAATATCCAAAGGAAGTACTCATGTTAAATTGCCTGAAAAGTTCCTCATTCTTGCCGCAATTATCCAAATAAAGTATTCAAGTAATGAAATTATTACATAAAAAAATACAACAGAGACATTAATACGGACGATAGGAAGTAACAATAGTAAAATCATGTCCAAATAAAAAGTATTTTGACAGTAACTTAGTAACTAATATTGAATATATGAGATAATATCTAATGGGTAGGGTATCGAACTTATTACTATTGACATATGGATAATTGACTAAATATAAAGTATGAAAATTTCGGATTTTCGGATATCCAAAAATCCGAAATACCAAATCCAATATCCAATCCGAAATCCAAAAATTTTAAAAATTAAATCAAATATCCAAACTAAAAATCCAAAAAATTCGGATTTCGGATTTGCCCAAACTATGCCCACCCTTAGACGTAGCAGATAGCCGTCCACAATAAATGGGCCTAGATTCAGTCCTGCAAAACATTTGGGCCTATATGGGCTTTAGAGACCGTAGCCCATGCCTAATATTTCGTAATTAGGCAGCAATAAAAGGAGTGGAAAAAACAGAAAAAAGGTCACAGCAGAAACATAAGAGAGAATCGGAAAAATGACGTGGGCCGCCGCAGCTAGTCGCTTCCAAATGCCAACAATGGACGTCGCCGCCCTACGCAGCCGAGCTCCGGTAGCTTTTGGAGTGGGCTGTGTCTCACTTGCCGGTGCAAAGTTTCGTGGATCTTCTTCACCAGCTCGGTCAAAGCCTTTCGCTTGCTTAAGTACTTCCACTGATACAAGTGAGTCCACTATATACCCTTTTCCTTAAAATTTGGCAAAAACATTACAAACAAATAAAGTTTTTAACTTTAGTTTCCGGAGAAAACAAGGAGAGGCAAAAGAAAAGGGGAATAAATAGAATGTCTTCTTCTATTTACGTACTTTACTTGTTTTTGTATTAAATATAAAAGAAAATTGGCTTATGGTATTATCCAAATAGAATGGAATGAATATAGTGGATTCTTATAGCCGATTCTACTTAGTTTGGATTGAGGCATAGAGTTGATTGATGTAGATATATCTACATCAATCATAAAAGGTAAAAGCTTTTGTAGGATCATAATATTTGTGTGGCTATAAAAGCTTCTCATTAATGGTAAAAGAGGTAAAATAAAAAGTTTAAAGTTAAATTGCTTCCATGTATATAAATGTGTCATTCTTTTTTGAACGAACTAATAAAAAAGTGTGTTATATAAATTGAAACAAAGGGAGTATCAATTTTGCATTATCTATTCTGTACAGGATATACTAAAGTCAGGATTTTTAGCTGATTGATTAGTCTTGTTGCTTTGGTATAAGGCAGAGTGGATTTAAAGGATTCGTTATTCAGCCTGAGCTTGTTTGAATTTGAAGCATAGTATCGTTTATGTTGGATTCAAAGCACTAGAACACTTTCTTTTGTAATTTTTGACGTTTTCTTTCTATTTTCTGACTCGTATGTGATCTTAGAGTTTAGTTTGTAATTTGGGCATGGATTATAATCCTGCTTTAGGAAAGCAGTATGTTATGTGTTGTTCCATTCGTTATCACCAATGGCGTGAGAACTTGATGCTGAAATGCAGAAATAGTTATGCTTAATTGCTTTTCGCTGATGAATGATATTAGGCAACTTATTATGTAACAAGGTAATTAGATAATGTCTTTTAGGTTATATAAGGCGAGTGTTGTAAAGAACTTTTATACTATCAATATAGCAGGTTGCTTGCTGTTACTTTTTAGGTTGTCAACAACAACAGCCGTAATAATCCCACTAGTGGGGCTTGGGGAGGGTAGAGTGTACGCAGACCTTATTTTTAGGTTGTCAATGCACAATAATTATAGACAACTTCCCGTAATTAGCTTTTAACTCATATTATACGTGAATAAAACTTAAATATAACCCCTTAATTTGTGTACCACAATTTATGTTAACAAGGAATTATTATTAACGATGCAGCATTATATCTATAAATAATTAATTTATTAAGGTTTTAGGGAAATTGCTCTCTCACACGATATTTCTCCAAGAGTTCTTTACCTTATGTTAATGAATATCTGTATTTCACTAGGTGTAAAGGAGGTTGTTCACACTGATAAGGCTCCGGCAGCACTGGGGCCATACTCTCAAGCCATCAAAGCCAATAACTTTGTTTTTGTCTCTGGGGTTTTGGGTCTTGTTCCTGAGGTTTGTGGTATTCGCATCAGTTATTGCAAGTACTTAAGTCTTATCATAAGTTTGAAAAGATCCGTGTACTATTACAATTACGTGCATTTGGTTTATGCAATGTTTAACTAACTTATGACTGAATGCAGACTGGGAAGTTTGTCTCAGACAATGTGGAGGATCAAACAGAGCAGGTATTTTAGTAATCAGTCATTTTTTCATTTTGTTATGCATCCATGTGTCATGATTATATTTATGGTTATCGATATTAAATTGTTTCAGATTCAAAACACCGACTCTAAGGGGTCGTTTGGTAGGGTGTATAAGAATAGTATTGAATATGGTGTATTACTAATCACTAATGGTTGGATTAGTAATGTTGGGATTAGTTATGCTGGGATCATTTCTTGTCGACGGTTTGGTTTGGTGTATTAAAAATACGGAAAAGGTCCAAATATGCCCTTACAGTATGCGAAATTGAGCATATTTGCCTTTCATTAATACTTTAGCTCAAGAATGCCCTTGTTGTCACATTATTGATCCATATATACCCTTTTCTTAACGGAACCCCACCCAAACTAATTAGGTCTTTCGTTAGCTCTCTAATTAGTTTAGTTAGTTCTAGATTTCGCCACGTGTCCTCCATGTGGTTTAATCTACACCCACCTTTGTTATTTTATTTTTTTATTTTTCTTTTCTTTTTCCTGCACTTTTATCTCCACCGCCGGCCACCAACTTCATAGTTCTCCACCACTACCACCACTTTTGACGGTCCCTGATACCATAAGTGACGAAGAAAGGAACAAGACCCACTTTTTTTCTAAGTTATCCCGTTAATGGCTTACTGGCACCACAAAATTGGCGAAGAAATATATCACCAGTGAAGAAGCCAACAAGACCGGCAAAATGAGCTTCGGCTGGACTTCTCCTCTTTCTCTCTCATCTCATTTCCCTCTCAAAATCCACCAAAACAACCTTCAAAACATCAAAAGCCATCCACTCAATCTCAGATCTAAAGCTCCACAGTGAACAACACCTTCGAAATCTAAACAACCATATCCTACCTTCACCCAATTAACAACACCGAAAATTTTTCTCCGACAATTTTCATCTCGTTCAGGTCCTAAGAACCAAAACCTTGCTGAGAAGCTTTTGGTGGTGTAGGTTTGATTTTTAGAAATAAAGTCACGTGAAATTGGTGACGGAAATGGAGGTTTTGGTCTAGCTGAATGTGATGGAAAGGATTAGAATAGAGAAAGAATGTGGTGGGGTTTATGATAGTAAAATTAGCAGGAATTCATGAGTTTTGTCAAGTGAAATTGGTGACGAAAATGGAGAAGGCATAACAATGGAGGAAATTGGATATGGAAGAAAGAAAAAGGTAAAAAAGAAAGAGAAGAAAAGAAAAAAAGAAGAAAGAAAAGAGAAAGGCAAAGAAAAAAAAATACCAATAAAAGGGAAATAGTGTTTGTAATACACTTAATACATGCAAATTTGCTCAATTTCATATAGTATAAGGGGCACATTTGGACCTTTTCCGTTAAAAATAACATGCATTGCATAATTTTTTTAAAAAATTATTTGCTTACAAAAATACCCTACACATTCTTTGGAAAGGATTTGCAAAAAGTTTTGAAAGGTAAATTTTGTGTTTATACATATTTATCCATGTATTAAAAATTATGGTATTGCAATGTCATAGTTTGCTATGTATAAGAATAGTACTGATAATACAAGGATAAATAATACCGAAGCTAATACATGCATTATTTTCCCTAATACATCGTAGCAAACGATCCCTAAGATATCTGAGCTTAATATTGATTTCCAGGTTCTCAAGAATATGGGGGAGATACTTAAAGCAAGTGGCGTTAGCTATTCTGCAGTTGTTAAGACGACGATCTTGTATGACTTTTGTTATTTCTTCTCCTGAACCCCTAAGGTTTGTGCTCTCATTATAGTCTTGATTATTGATTTTGGACAATTCTGTCTCCCTACAGGTTAGCTGATCTGAAGGACTTCAAGAAAGTGAACGAGATATATGCTAAATGTGAGTCATGATACCGAGAAAACTAGTTTTGATTTTTGTGTAGTGTTTATGAATGAGATTCTTCCCACTGTTTTTAACAAGTAAGATCATCTTGAAAACTTGAACACCAAATTTTAAAAAAAGGTCCGTGGTCTAAACAGTAGTCAAGCAGAAATATAAAACTGGATGTACTACATTTGATACTTCTTAGTTGGTTGCAAAAGGCTCGTTCCTTGCCCTGGCTACTTTTCTTTTGCCAATTCTGTTAGGGATATCTAATTAGATTGTGCATAAACTTTTGGACTTATCCAACTTTATTTTCTGCCAAAAACAATTAAAGGTCGTACGGTATGCTCTTCATAATGTCCATATAATGTTCTAAACTCTCAGAGAAAAATGCACATAGTAAGATGAGTATGTGTCAGTGATAGTTGGAATTGCTAATTTGTGAGACATAAACTATACCGAAGCAAGAAAGAACAGAAAATATAAAGCTGGTTTTGCATGTAAGAGAAAGAACTGAGTGTTAATAGTTTGTCCCCTTCATACTCGAACTAGCCACTGTATAAAGAATGTCTACTTTAGCATGCTGCTTTATGTACTCAATCTAACTTTGGCTATCTTGCAGATTTTCAATCTCCTGCACCAGCTCGTGCGACTTATCAGGTGGCAGCACTGCCAATGGATGCAAGGATTGAAGTCGAGTGCATAGCAGCATTATGATTCCCCGCCTTCACTATTGCGTTCAACTTCTGATTTAGGCTTCGATGGAGAAAGTCTTCTGACTTCCTAGCTAAATTTGTTAGATTTAATAAGCAGAAACTTAGCTAGTAGTTCAGGAGCTTTTGTTCATCTTTATGTAGCTCCAACTTCCCCTGACCTGAGAATAAACGCTATTTAAGAACATGCTGTAACTCAGCGGCCATCCATTTATCCAACTTCTAGTCGATAAATCCAGATATATAGTATATATCTAAGGAGTTTGTCTTCTGCTTAATTTGTTTTGCACTAGCTCATCACTTAACCATTTTTATTTTTATATTTGGAATCTACTGACCCCACTAATCTAGAAAAGGCCGTACAATGCACATTTAAGAGTCCTTACTAAGAATTTTTCCATTCCCACTTAATCATTCAGTTAGGCGTCAAAGTTCTTTGGTCTTCTCTCCAGAAAACAAACTCCAATCTCATTGAAACAGCAAATAATAAGACTTAAATTATGGATTTTAGGGGTGATTAACAATTATCGGACGGCTTATCGGCTAACCAAATAGAAATTTTGTGAGCAATCATTCAATCAATACCACACAGTTTCAAATCAATACCAAATTTTTAATACCATCTAAGATCTAACCAAACGGTATTTTTTAATTGAAGAGTCTTCAAGACTACTCATACTGTCATACACGTATTAACCAAATTTATAATACTATCAAGACTACTCATACAGACATATATGTATTAGTCATTGAGATTTTGATTTTTCGACTTCTCAGTTCAAGAGAGAGACAAGACTGACGACTTCTCTGTCTCTAGTGGCTGCAGACAATTGAGAATTAGAAAATAAAAATTAGGGATTTAGCCATTTAGGGTTTCAATAGTACCTTATATACATAGGGTTAAAAGTATAAATATAAAAATTCTTAACGGGTTAACGGGTTATCCGATAAGAAAATTGAGTAATCCGCCCCAAACCGTTAAACCGTTAATTATAAAATCTCAATCCGTTCACCATTCATTGCCCCGATAATCCGATACCAATAAACCATCGGTTCGATTCGATTAACGGCTTCAGTTCGATTTTGAACCATCCTAATAGATTTATAGATGAATCTAAGTCAATATTTGGATTTTAAATTATTTTTTCCATCAACCCAAATCATAGACCTTCTGATAACAGTTTGGTTTGGGGGGGTAAAATGGGCAGAACTTTAAGCGTATCTAGCCTGAACCCATAGTTTCTGTTCAGACCCTCTGTATCTGCTAGAAAACTTAGTAAATTTGTATATTTAATAGATCTTGAACCTATTAAATTAGATAAAATGTGGTAGAATTTAGAATCTGAACCCATAAAGTGATAAGTTTGGGATAGGTCACATGGATACTCATTGATCATGTTTCTCTACTTAGTGGGCGTTTCGACATAAAATTATAAAATTTCAGAAAAAAAAAGTGAAAAAAAAAATCTGTGGCTAATCTGAAGTGAAAATTTTGAAAAATAGTTTTTTGGAATTTTTTAAATTTTCGAAAAATTCCGAAACTCATGTTCAAGTGAATCGAAAATTTCAAGACCAAAGACTAATTTCGAAAAAAATAAAATAAAAAATCAAAAAATAAAATCTTTTTGTATGGCCAAACGGGCCCTTAGTTCATATTAGGCCAATAATGTACAAAAAAAAAACAATAAATAGTGTTATTAGTTTTCTATATTTTCTATTGGCATAAAAATCTCAATCAGAGCTAAATGACACAGAAAAACATAGAACTTAAAGTACACATTTTAACCACATACACCCAACTCGTTGACTAGTCAGAATCTTGCCTAACCTCAGATATATTATACATAAAAAAATTAGTTTATCTTTGTACTTAAGGAACATTATTCTATTGGGAGGAGAAAATATATATTAATTTGTTGAGTTTCTTTTCCCCTTATTAATTGGCTAAAGAAAAGGATAAAGGGAGAAGACATAAATAAGGGAGATTCCAAATTTGAGTACATACAGTTTTTGCCAGTAAACAAAAATTCTTGAATCAAAGATGAAAATATTAGTAGTATTACTCTGTTTGATAGCTACTTTGTTCATCGATGGAACAGTAATTGCAGGTGATTATGTCCGACCTCCGCCTCGTAAAACCTTTCATTTGCCATGGAATCCAAAACCTTCCTCACAACCTCAGCAGGTAACTATTATTTTGGATTTAAAGTTCATTTCTTTTGTTTTTACTCTGATTTTAGCTCTAGTTTTTTTTTTAAAAAAATGAATCGGGTTAAAACCGGAAGGTTACTATTCGGGTCGGATACTTGATTCGGTTGTTGCTCTAATTGGGTAGCTTTAACTAACTTGTGGGATTACACTTTCTTTGTTATCTGGACTTGGTTCCATCTTAGTGTTGTGAAAAGAAAGAATGAAACTTCTTATTGTCTGTTGTAAAATTTTGTCTTTTTGAAGAGAAAATGGACGAATTTGTCACTGTACGAAATTGAGCTACTTTGAGCTCTGTTAGGGGGCGTTTGGTACGATGGATAAGCAAAAATATTCATGGGATAAAAATTTAGTACCATCTTATCCTTTGTTTGGTTACTATGGGATTAAAAAATTGTACCGGCATAACTTATATCTGCCATAAGGTAGAATAATCATCTCAGGATAAGTTATCCGGAACAAAGTAGTAAAATTGACTATATGAGGATTAATACAACATACCAAACAGTCGATAAGAAATAATACCATGATAATTAATCTTGGCAAAACTAATCTCACTATAACTAATCCCAGCATAACTTGTCTTCAAACCAAACGACCCCTTAGACTTCTGATCTAATCTTACCCTGCTTTTATGAAAGGGTCTTGTTTTTGTCCTTGACCCCTAACGGAACTTCAATCTTAAGGTAAATTTAAAGCAGAGTCAAAAGTTGATTGGTAAATTTGGACCTTTTTTCCCAAAGAATTTGGATACCTGGAGCCCACAGACCACCATTTCACATTAGAGCTTCATTAATGCGGAGGACAAAATTTGGCAATTTGAATGGTACAAGAGCAAATTTGGACCTTTTCCTTGTTAGAATAATTTGGCTTTTAGCACCTAGTGATTAATGAAGCTGAAGGGATATCAGGGATTAAATCCTAAACAGAGCAACAAAAAAAATGTGGGCGTTTTTTTGCATCTGTCAAAGGCTTGGTGAACAGAGTTATTGGTACCTATATTGGTGAGAGGTAGCAAGTCTGTCTGCAAAGCGGGGGCGGATATCACCGTTATCCCAAATAAAAGTTGACCGTTAATGATCATTTTTGGTTTTGATTTGTTAAGGCCCTTACGGAATCCTATGTTATGCTTCTATGATCAGTTTGAGTCTGCTTATATAGATTCCACCATCTTTCGGTTCCTAAGTTACTGAATATTGACCTGGAGTCAATATTTCTTTCTTCACAGAAAGGTACATTACCAGTTACTAGTATAGATTTTATATGTGTTTCTTTGTACGACAAGCATAACTAAATTAGCCATGGTATGCCCTAGGTTCATTTGAATAACATCACTAAAGCTTGTAAGCTCCTAGAACTATATATTTTTGTTTCATTTATGTTTGTCTAAATTTGTTATTAATGTTATTTTAGTTTTGAAAGACCTGTTGACTTTAACGTGTAAAGTGATTATTTTGCATTTGGGTTCACGGTTTGAGCCGTGTGGAATTGATCAACGGAATTGATTCTCTCGCCGCAGGTTCACGTCTCCTTAGCTGGGGACAACCACATTCGGGTCACATGGGTCACCACTGATACATCTTGTCCTTCTATTGTTGAATATGGAACATCGCCTGGAAAATACAGTGCTACAGCTCAAGGAGAAAGTACCAAGTATAGTTATCTATTATATAGTTCGGGGAAGATACATCACACTGTCATTGGACCATTGCAAGAAAATACCACGTACTTCTATAGATGTGGAGGAGAAGGTCCTGAGTTCCAGCTGAAAACTCCACCCTCTAAATTTCCAGTTACTTTTGCTGTGGCCGGTGATTTAGGCCAAACTGGATGGACTAAGTCAACTTTGGACCACATTGACCAATGCAAATACGATGTTCATTTGCTCCCTGGTGATCTTTCTTACGCTGATTATTTACAATATAGGTGGGACACATTTGGTCAACTCGTTCAGCCGCTCGCTAGTGCTAGGCCATGGATGGTGACACAAGGGAATCATGAAAAAGAAAGCATACTATTTTTTGAGGATGGGTTTGTCTCTTATAACTCAAGGTGGAAGATGCCATTTGCGGAGAGTGGATCCACTTCAAATCTCTACTATTCATTTGATGTTGCTGGGGTTCATATCATTATGCTCGGTTCATATACTGCTTATGATGAATACTCTGACCAATATAGCTGGCTGAAGGTTAGATGAGCTCTCATTTTTTCCTAAAAAATAACGAAAACTTTCTGTTTGAGGAAATTTATGATCAGGTAGAAGTCACCATGAAAGGGATTAATTTGCTTTTGTTTTACAGTTTCACTTATGACATTTGATGAATTTCCGACCCTTTGGAAGTTCCAATATATGAAGCTTAAAAATAATTCTGTTGCTTATACTTCCAGATTTATATCTTTGTCCATTGTTATATTAAGAGATCTTAAAACTTACACGAAAAACGAACCTAGTATCTGTAGTGCGGAGAAAATGAGCTGAGGCATGTAGCTTTCTCAAGCAGTCAGACTTAGAACCTGTACATTCAGGACTAAAAGCCAAATGTTGAGGTGGTGAGGAGGCAAGAATCCAGTTTGGTTGGGGAGTGAGTTGAGATCCAAAGTAGCTTCCTTATAATCTTCCTGAACCTACAGCTATGGTACAGAAAGACTACTTCTATTTGTATTTCATATTCCCATTAGAAGTTCTCCCCCAATCTAAGCTCTTGCATTTTCAGTATATTATTCTATTAGGAGAAAAGTGAGAATCTCTTGACGTTCTGTTCTTTGACAATCAGAGTGACCTACTTGCTAATTATTTCAATTTTGGAGCTGCAGGATGATCTTCTAAAAGTGGATCGTAAAAGAACACCGTGGTTAGTTGTGTTATTCCATGTGCCATGGTATAATAGTAATAGAGCCCATCAATGTGAAGGTGATGACATGATGGCAGCTATGGAGCCTTTGCTGTATGCTGCTGGTGCAGATATCGTGCTCACTGGGCATGTTCATGCTTATGAGCGCACGGTACGCCTTCATTGCTTATACTGGCTCTCCTTGCTTCTTTAGCTAATTGTGTGTTTCTTTGACAACAGAAACGAGTTTACAATGGTAAACCTGATCCTTGTGGTGCTGTCCACATAACAATTGGCGATGGAGGAAACAGAGAAGGTTTAGCACGCAAGTAAGTATTCCTTGTAGTAATTTCTCCCGTCATCTTGAGCATATTAACCATATAATGACAATGGCTGTAGCGCCAGCAAGTCGAATTCTTAAATGATCTTTGTTTCTTTTTGGTTTGGACTGGATTCAGCTCAAGAGGTTTTACCATAGTAGTTGAGCGACTTTGACAACAAAGGAGAAAGTAAAAACAAAAAAAGGGCAAGCACTTATACCAGGCTTTGTGAAGCTGAAGGCTCACTTAAAACTGTTCTGGAAACTTAATCAAGTACTACCCCATAGGAAAAAAGTAGTTTCCTGCCCCCCTTCATTTTGAGTTCCAAAATTTTAAAGCACTACTATTCCTAGCATTGGTTATGCCATTTTTATAGGACTCTTTTCCTATTCATTATGTTGATAAATAAGCATTAGTGTAAAATATGACATGAAGTTTACATGTCTTGGCACATTCAACAGGTACAAACAACCCTCACCAGAATGGTCAGTCTTCCGCGAAGCGAGCTTTGGACATGGTGAACTTAAGATGGTTAATTCAACTCATGCGTTTTGGAGTTGGCATAGGAACGACGATGATGAACCCGTAAGGTCTGATCAGGTTTGGATAACCTCATTGATCAGTTCAGGGTGCAATACTGGAGATAGCCATGAACTGAGAAAGATTCTTTTGGCCTCTTAGTCCCTGCATTCAACTGTATTCTATAGGCATGTAGATACATACAGGGGGGAAGCTACACTCTTGTACCATCCTTCGTCGGAAAATTACATTGTATATATAGGTAAAATATTAGGTTTTACAGGTATATAACATATATTGAACACCTTTTGTCGGAATTTTTTGTAACTTCTTTCAAGTTTGAATACCCTTGGAGAAATTACAGGCTTCGCCACTGCATAAGTGAGATAATTGTTTGTACTAAAGTTGTATGGGGCAACCACATAGGAAACTGCAATACATGTATCAAGATAGGGAAGTTGCATTTTGTACATTAAAGAAAAATATTCAAATTCAAAGTAGCATGAGTTTCTATGGCTAAGTTTGCAAAGACATAACCATGAAAAATACCGAGCAGAGCGCCCGCTTTAAAAAGTTGTCCTCGTCAATCATCCAACACAACCAACTATTCATAAAAGAATTTTCTTTTTACGGAAATCAGACGACAATTATAATAAACACAAAACCATTGTTTAAGAAATGTTTTCTATAAAACATTTCCAAGAACTAGGGGTACAAAGAAAACCGACAAACCGTACCACACCGATAATTTGAGTCAAACCGAGAAAAAAAATCTGATTATGGTTTGGTGTTAGAAAAACAAAATTCGACCATAATTGGTTTGGTTTGATTTTAATTAAAAAAAGTCAAACCGAAACCAAACCAACCCGACATTACATATATACAAGTTTTTAAAATATTTTATACATAAAAATAATTATTGTAATATAATTTATAAATATTTTTAAAACTTTTTCATAGTTTTCTCTTTTAATGTATTATTTCAAGCTTGGACTTAGAACTTTTGAATGGTCAAATACGTTTTATAGCCCATAAAAGTTAGTGACTCAGGTAAAGTCCAAAGCAAAATCAAATCAATGAAAATGCTAACAAAAAATTTCAATTCAACTCTAGGAATGACAATAGTATTGGATATTTATTTTCTTAGTTTTTTATTACTTTAGATAGTGAAAATGCATAATTTACTTTTAATATTATTTAGTTGTATAATTAATACTTAGTTCTTATTAGTCGTAATACTTATTTTAACATAATTTAGTAATTTTAGATTATGTTTATTTTTATCATGGCTTATTAATTAGCAATATTTATTTTATGCGATTTGTTGAGTATTTTAAATAATCATGACCATCTCACATTATTTTATATTATTTTATTGGGTAACATCTTATATAGTTTTATCCTACTAGGACCTAAGAAATAATAGAGCACAAATTATAAATTTTATGCTATAAAGATTTTGTCGGAAAAAAATCGAAAAACCCGAGAAGAATCGAGATTGAAAAATTCGATTTTTGTTGGTTTGATTTAGTTTATAGATTTTAAAATCGAAGACAATTGATTTGGTTTGATAATTGAAAAACTCAAACCAACCCGGTTTATGTATACCCGTGCCAAAACTAATACCCCAACCTACTAAAATTTTGTTCAAATGGCGTGTGGACTGCCCGCCCAGAACATAAGCACACTGGGTCAAATGGCTACCAATTGGATTGTCGTGACAATATTAACCTCACATGCTTATTATTCAACTATAAATTTAACCTTATATGGATATGGGTGGCATTTAACAATTTAGACCAAAGACACAGATGGAGGTTAGGTAACATGAACCTTTGGACTTTTGACAAATGATTATCAACAGATGTAATATGCCAGAGAAAATTACAAAAATAGTCCTTTATATTTAAGGGTGGTCTAAAATAGTCCATTAAGTATATACCTGAACAATTTTAAGACCTTGTTTTCTGAAATTGAGCATTTTTATCTCCATTCTTTAGCAGAATTGGGTCATGAGAAACACATGAACTGTTTAAACTAAATAAACAATCAGGACAAACTTCTCTTGATTCATTTCCCCAATTCAAATCGTAAGAACTGTTTTTAGTACGAAAGGAAAGGAGATTTTTAGGCTCGAATTGGGTAATGAAACCGAAGAAGTTCGTTCCAATAATAATTGGAAAATCTTATTCAAGGCAAATGATTACACCTTTCGTTTCTTTCAACTCTAATCATATGAAACATTTGTTGATGAAATCTTACATGTAAAAAGTTTTCCTAAGGTACAAACTTGGGGGGGAGGGGGGGGGGGGGAATAAGG
>AWOL01S0030308.1:112555-124870 GCA_000715115.1 Nicotiana otophora
GGGGGGGGGGGGGGGGGGTGAATAAGGAGAAGCATGTCTGGATAGTTGTCTCAGATTAAACAGCTAACATACTTCTTACGAGCCAATTCCATCAAAGATAACCACCGTCGTGCGCTATAAATATAATGGAGATCAAAAGTGTTCAGTTTTTGTAAAGAGAAAGAACTAAAACTGCTCAGATGCATATTTAGAGGACTATTTTACACCAACCCCAAACATAAGGGACTAGTTCTGTCATTTTCTCTAATATATTGCCATGACCACCTACAAAGATTGGAACTTTCAAGTTTTAAGACACCAAGATCGTTGAAAGATTGAATCTTTTCTTGTTTGATCTCTCAAATCTGTGCTAAATTCGTCGAAATATCAATCTTTCTTAAAACCCCAGTTGATAAAAATGCATGATTTTTGCTTCACAATCCCATACGGATTAATTCTTGTATGTGGTGGTATTATAGGATATTTCAAGAAAGGAAGCACGGCTTCACTGGCTGGAGGTTTGGGTACTGGATTTTTGCTCATTTTAGCTGGTTACTTGAGTCTTCAAGCATTTCACAAGCGCAAAAATTCTTACTTTGCCTTGATTCTTGAAACTGGTATAGCCTTTCATTCCCTTAACTGATCAGTAAAGATTCGTATAGCTGACCCCAACTTGTTTGAGATTGCGTCCTATTTGTTGTTGTTGTATTGTAACCATAACTCTTTTGTAACATGACAGCAAATGTAATAAAAAAAATCTATTATATGAAAAAAAAAAAATCCTTTTCGTCTTTTATGGGAAACATACTATCCACCTTCACAAGCCAGGGGTAAGTTTTTCGTACATACTACCCCTCCCCCGACTCCACTTGTAGGTTTACACTGTTTTTTCTGTTGTTGTTGTTGTTGTATAAATAGTACTAAGACCCAAATAGAGCATTCATGATATTGAGGATTCATAACCCCAACTAATTTCGAATCGAGGCGTAGTTGTTGTTGTATATGAATATTACTCGAATAGAAGGCAATGGGTCCATCCGAACCTGTAGCCTACACTTTGATCTGCCTACGGTTTTCATTCTATGATATGTTGATACACAGTGAAAACTACGGGTTCAGCCAAACCAGTAGCTTTGGCCTAGACGTTGTATGTGTTAAGAAATCCACTAAATATGCACAAATATTAAATTTTGAATCCAATAATTAGCACTGAGGTCGCTGTCCTAGAATTCCGAACCCATAAAGTTCAAATCTTGAATCTGGCTCTGCTGATACAGTAGTAAGTCCTAATATCTATCTGACTATCTACTGTATAAGGTCTGGTATTTGCTGCTCTAGTTTAGATCTAAGGCGGAGAAAGCTTTTTTCCTTGATTGTTTGTCTCTGTTTGATAAAGTTTGTGTGAGTTGTATGTTTTGAAGCAGAGGATAGACGTTGGTTTTGGATTGTGTTTATTTCTCTTCTGATATTTTTATAGGATGGTTTAATTGTTTAGTAACTTGTCCTAGTAGCTCCTCTTATGTTTTACATTTTCATTTTCATTTTCTGTTTGTTTTGTTTGAAAGCATTTAAATTGGTCCTTCCTACAAAATGAAGAATTCTTGATTGTTAGGCTAAGGGAAGTGAACAATGATGCTAAACATATGAGAAACTAATGGGTAAGTTTCATCCGAATAAGTAGCGAAGCGTAATATGATTAATCTATTATAGTTCTGAACTAACTAGAACAAATAGAAAATGATTAAGTATTTCTCCATCCCTTGCTTTCATGTACTCTTTCTCGTACTTTTTATCGGAATGACAATATTTAGGCGATGTGCAACGCCGATCATTCTACATCCATGGCAAAAGCAAAAATAGTCACATTTTCCATTTTGTGCTTTATCCATCCCCACCCCCCACCCACACCCCTAGAGAAAGGTGAATGCTAGCTACCAGAATCATAACGAGCAAAGTGTGATAACCATAGGGAGATAAAAGACAATTTTTCCCATTACCAATTTATCAATAACTCTTAATACAGCTATAAAGGATGCATAAAGAATGTTTTTAAAGGAAAACAACGCATCAATTGCTTTAACGAGTCCTCTATAATGATTCATTAGCTTCCGGCCTAAGGTCACATTCTTTACTGCATATGTTTATGCTAACCTTGCGCTGCGTACGTCTTAAAAACTCACTGTTGTAAGCACTCCTTTTCATCTCCCTACTTTTTTGTTCAATTTTATTCAGCATATTGCCTAGAGTTTCAAAGCCGCAATAAGCGTATTTTCACTCAACTGCAATAAATGTGTTAAAGTTTTTGTTTGTTTGAAGTCCGCAAGGTCATATTCTGACTCAGAAAGATAAAAAGCGAAAGTTTCATTCATTTTCTTGCCATCACATTGAACTTCCTTTTTTCTTTTTTTGGCTTGAAACAGCTTGTGCTGCCGTGTTAACATGGGTCATGGGACAGCGGTACATGCAGACTTCAAAGATAATGCCAGCTGGCGTTGTTGCTGGTATCAGGTAACTTCATATAGAAAGCATGCCATACAAGTTTTGTTATTTACTTCGTGGTTTCTGCATTTCATTTATCTGTTCCGTTTAATTCATAAATATATTGGATTTGGGTGGCATGGTTCATTTGATTCATATTTCATATAATATGTGAAGTTGCTTTATCGTGGGCACGAACTGAACATTAGGTTGCTATGTGCAGTGATGTCAACTTTCCTAGAGGCGTCAACCATTACCTCTCATTTTGTATTTCTTCATTTTATGTAGACATGCATCTAAAGATTCAATTGGTAGTTGAACTGTCCAAGTAGTAAATTAACTTTTGTCCTTAACCTCTTCACCCACTTAACCTTTTCAATGCAAGCTCACAAGTTACGTCTAAATGTAAAAAGATTTCTCTGATTTCGTGTATGGCGGATAGTCAGACAGAAACTTTCCCATCTCTAAGTATCTGTGGTTACATGAGGAACACTGAACAATTTCATAAGTTCCGCGGTTCTTTTCATATCCTACGGATCACAAAACAATTTTATTTGTAGGCTGACTAAGTAGCTTATTTAACTCTATTTCTCCTACAAGTGTTTTAAGACTCTTGCTAGAATATAAGAAAGACCAAGCAGACATCAGTGCTAAAGTTTGCTTCAGGTAATCAAGCAGAATATGTGGCTGAATACATAGACAGCCCCTCGGACTTGCCAAAAAAATTCATTTAGACACCTCAAATAAGGGTGTGACTTATTGAACACTTAATGTAAGTGCAAAATGTGCTTCTCGGAACATGTGTTCCCATTATTACAGATTTATAGTAGCTTGAACCATCACCTTTTCCTTCTGAGGTTGCAATGTGTTTCTTTCTTTTTTTAGGTGAGTAAAGGAGACCGTAGGTTCAGTGTCTAGGAGGACTACTGCCAATATGATCAATATAATATACAAAGAAAATTGGGGAAAGGGTGGTTTTGCAAGCCGAGTTGCATGATCTCTCGACAAAACCTTAAAGTTGATCGTAAAAAATTGATATGGATTATATATGTTGGAAGATGCAACAAATTTTCATGCTTGGTTTCCTATTTCATTGATGATTCATTGGTTGTACTGATTGTTCACAGAGAAGAATGTCTTGTCTGGAAAATCTATATTGCAGATATGATCATAGAAGCTTTTTATCTAATAATGGGGTTGACAGTACATTTATTTTGATCGTCTTTTGCAGTGTGGTAATGACTGGATTTTACCTGTATAAGATCGCCACCGGTGGAAATCATTTCCCGTCTAAAGCCGAGTAGTGGCATTTGTCCATAACGTGGAGATCCAGTTACATACTGTGTGTACTGTACATGAGAAGAGCTGGATTCTTATCGTGAATTACTGTATACAGCCACCTGACACTTTTTATGTTATTTTATTTTTATTTTTGAACTGAACAGCATTGTCTCAATGAGTAGAATTTTAGTCTGTGTTACTCTTCCTAGCATTTTGTCTTTGATTCAGCCTTTGAATTTGCAGCTGTGGTGTAATTTCTGGCTGTTAAATCAGTTATAACCAATAACTGGCATCTTTAGTCAAATGAAACTTAGCATTAAACAACTTCCTGGTCTTGAATTAAAGCTTGGGCAGAAGAATTGGCTGATCCTATTAATGACTATGCAAAAACCACTTGGAAAGAAATAGATAACACGTTGATAGATACACAATAAGACAGTGCATCCCTGGTATAAATGAACTAGTGGTCAGTTAGACAAGCTCAGATATATATAGAGGATTCATATAGTCTACATTAACTAGTCTAGTTTTCATATAGTCGACGTTAACTAGTCTAGAATTGAGAGGTAATTGATTGATTGATCAACATTTACAGTCCTTTTTTGGGGCAGGGAGTATTCTGTCACTGATTAGTGTTAACGGGTTTTAGGTAAATCTTATGCAAACCTTATGCAAGTAAATCCACACCAGTATCACTCAAATGGGAGACATAAGGAGCAAGATACCTGGCTTATGTTTTAAACAGAATGACTTAACAATTGCACAACTGAATGAGGCTACTTATATAATCCTCCATAACTCTTATAACGCCAATTTGGCCATTTTGTTTAAGAAAAATGACGCGTCAACAAACAATTCAACAGGAATAACTACAAGCAAAGTCACATTCTTTCCCTGCATTGTACACCATAATGATATGCTATGAAGTTCAAATTTGGAGAAAGCTCATAAAAACAGGCAAGTCATTTCAGATACATGAAACAAGTTTCATACAACAATCAATGATTCAGCACTAATTTCGCTGTACAGATTACATAAATAGGGCAACATCCTAAGATATGCAAAAGCTGCATATCAAAAGCTTGTTAGACCAAGGGAAATGGAAAAAGACTGCATCTCTACGAGCAATCTGTCCTCCTAGTTCTGGTTATGAAACCTTTAAAGGAACAGTGGTTCGAAAGCGCGAAAGATCCCCTCAGATCTGAATGAGGAAAACACTAAAGAGTGTCTGCCCCTACATAGGAGGAGATAGAGGACACACAGGGGAACCAGTATCGACGTCTGCCATCAATGTGACCATCATCAATCATGGCAAGTCCTTCCTGTATGATACATGTGACCCATTTGTTAGCTCCAATCACAAAGGATCTAGAAGGAAATAAGTAGAGCCTTGCTGGAAAAGATGGGAGAAAAGAAGTAAAAGGAATGACCTCAATTACTTACCTCTAACAGTGTTTCAAGCGCATCAGTTGCACGACCTAAAGACCAGGTTAGGCGTCTTTGTACTTCATCAGCCGTCACAAAGCCTTGAGCCTGCGGTAGAGGCACCAGAAAACAATCACATGAGGCTTCCTCTATATATATATATATATATATATATATATATACACACACACACATACATATACATGCAAGCTCAGGTGCACATACTAGGCAATGTTTCAAACTAAGTGCTGACAATCTGAGGAAACCTTTCAACACTCAGGGATTCAAAGGAAAATGAGATGGACAATTGAGTGAGTACTAAAATCAGATTTCTTTTAAGAGGCCAAGATAGAGTTGAGGACTGATTGAAGAAACCAAACTTTTGAAATACTACAAGGGGGAAAATAATTATTGCATCAAGTGGAAGTGCCAATTTGAGCTGTGCATGGAAATTACCTAACTAAAAAATTTATCCAAAGAGAGAAACTACCTAACTGCATGAATCTGGAGGAAACATAAAGTACAAAGGTAATACCTGGGCCAGCTCTAAAATTTCATTGTGATCCTTATTCAGTTCAGTAGGGACAGATCTAACAAGCTTTCTCTTTCCCACTGTAATCACCTCATAACCACTACCTAATACCTGAAAGATGCAATTAAATGTTAGTTTACAGTTCGATGCAACAGTAACAAAACATACACCAGCCCAAAAAAATGAGTAGTCACTACACGCTCAAGATAAATGATAAACTTTAAAGCATGTTTTAGACAGCTTTGCATTTCTCCTATCTTCCATCTAAATGAGAGGGATTGCATGAGCAATAATGACCTGCCCATATACATTCACCATTAACTTGGGCGCTTCATGTGCTAAGGACCTATAAAAACTTAAGAAACAGAAAAAATATTTTTTTGCAGTTTACATTTTTTTTTGTGGCATGCGTGTGGTTTAGAGTGCAGATTCTTTTTTCTATTCATTTTGGTAATGGAGCAACTAGAAAAATCAATATCTTGGTATCCAAGGGCGAAAAATGATCCTCATAACTAAGCGTGCAAAGCACTAAAATGTGAAATATGCTCTTCAGCTTAAATGGAAAAGGATGAACCGCCAGATTTAGCGCCAACTGCTTCAATGTATCATTCACTTACTGCCAACTGAAACGTAAAAGCTTGAGCCAGTACCTTCAGCTTGCTAATAGCCCGCAAGCAGTCATCCTCAGATATTGTCTCACGAACAGCTTTACGTCTCTGACCAAGCAGTTTACAAAGATCATCCAAGCTTATCAAACCTCCGTTGTGGGGTCTGGTAGCCAAGCATACTTCAATGATCTGTACCCCTGCCTAGACAGGTGGGTTTCACTTAAATCCAGTTCGTATAGATATTATTCACAAATGATAATACTTAACTGGGAAACAGATAATAGCGATGCTGTGATCTACCAAATGTATTAATACTGCTCAAGGTTTGATGTCAACCAATCATATAACAATGGGAAGTAGAACTGTCGCATTCTTTTGTTTTAATTAAAAAGGTATGAAAAGGAAGTAGAACTGCCACATTGCAGTATAGATCTAAAAATGCAGTGTAAAATACTATGTAATGTTCCTTTCATACACTATTAAAAAGTTCACAAGCACGTCTTGCAATAACCGAAATTACTAAGGAGGTTGATACCAACCAAGTTCATAATAGAAGTCGCCAATCCCCAATAATTCTGCCCAGAAACCCTTGTTTGATGCTAGCGGATCTACTCCAACTTTAGCACACATCTCGTGGAACTGTGCCCTGAATGCAGGATTCTTGCGAATGTCATTCTGCAAAATAAAACAGGGAATAACCAAAATTCTCTTTGTGACAAAAAAAGGTTTAGTTAAACAAGTAAAAGCATGTTGATAAATTTCAATTAGGAAGTACCGAAGAAGCACAATACACAAGGAAGACCTCTTTTACAACACTCCGGTTAGACAAGAAAAAGAAAAAGATTTATCAAGCTCAACAGCCCTGATTGCTGCTCAGACTTTAGAAATATCACGCATTTGACAATATAACCTATCTTATCTCTTGATACTATCCCAATAGTATGATCTTTGAGAAAAATAAAAATGGCGGGGTTCAATTATGATCCTTTTGCCGAGATAACTGCACATAAATCCCAAATCGACAATGAATAGCTAAAGTTGCATCTTTTCATGTCTTTTCTGGAATTATCAACAGATGGCCAAATTAAGATAACTTAGAGACATACATGCTTCCTCAGAACTTATTTCTAACAAGCATATATGATTCCTTTTGTCTCAATTTAGATGAGACAATTACTTTTCTTTCTTTTTGACGACGTTGGTGTTTAGGCCAGTTTGCGTGCACCTTAACTATTCTATTAGGTACCAGCTACCTCCCACCAATATAGGTGCCGAGTAACTCTACTCACCGAGCTTAGGCAGATGGAAAAATTCACCTAGTGTTTTTGTGCCTCGGGTGAGATTTGAAACTGATATCTCATGCTTCTTCTCACACTGGAGTTAAATAGTTCTTTTTCAGCCATGGTTTTTTCAAATTTTTACAAGTACTTGTAAATAAAATTATGATTCAAAGTACTTTTTCTGTAGTTTATCAATACATAGGTTTTTATTTTACAAAATTAGATGCTTTAATCATCGTACTCCTAACATATCATTAAATCAAGGACGGGCGGAATAACTGATTAGGTTAAAAACAAAAAAATAACTTAAACAATCGGGAAAAAAAAACTTTAAATTAATCACTAAAAAACACAATAATGCAAAACCTTGTGTTTGCGAGCAAAGTCTTCAAGCTGAGAGCGAAACGTAGCGAGCTGCTCTTTCATAAGATCAGTTCTCAATTTCGCCACATTTTCCCCTAGCAATCGATATTGATCCTACAATTAACATCGCCAGAAAACGGAGATTATTAAATTTAAAAAAAAGTACGAAAAGAATGGAAAAAGTCAAAATAAAATTAGGTCACAAACTCTAGCCGCCGCAGCGTTCTGCAAACCTCCGATTCCCGGTCTCCGCCTCATCCTTCAGCTGCTGAGAGAAATTTTGTGAAGTATCCGTCGATCGTCTCCCCGTAGCTGTTTTTCCTTCTTTTGAGAAAGAAAAAGCACTAACAAATATCTTTTACTTAAAAAAGAATATCGCCATCAATATTAATTAAATTAGATTGTGAACATATTAGGTCGTATTGTTTTAATAAATTTTAATTATCATCTTATTTAGCAATATAATCTACTCAATAATAAAATATCTATTAAATTAATGAGACTTATATAGTTATTGAATAACTTTTTTATTCTATATTTTTTTTAATTCTATTATCCAATGATTAGTATTTTAAAATAATTTAAAAACTTCAAGTTACTATTCTTCAATTTAAATTAACAGTTTGTTTTAATTTTCGTTCTTTATTATAACATATTTTATTTTATTATTTTATAAATATTTAAATTCAAAAATAATAATCAATAATTAATTATTAACTAAATAACTAATTATTAACTATACTTATGTCATGTGACTTTTCTCTAGGTTGACACTTTGCTTAAGAAGATAGACTTTTTACTCTCCTTTTAATAATATATAGATTTTTCTAGGTTGCCACTTTGCTTAAGATGATGGCTTTTTCCCCTCCTTTTAATAATATATAGATATAGATATAGATTATTATTTTTTTATTAGGTTGTTTAAAAAAATATATATTTATAAATTTAAAAATAATTTAACTTGACTTGAATTTCTCATATTCTTAAGCATAAATTTTATAGTCATATAAATAATATGATACGTTTAAGACAATACTAAATTTTAAAAGGCTTACAATAATTACACAAAAATTAAAATAAGTCTAAGGCCGTAACTTTTAAAGATTTCCTCTTCTTTCTTAAACGTTGTAGTTAATCAAACGATATTATACAAATGAAATGGAAACAATTCTTATAGAATTTACTATGCATTAAATAACGTGTTATTAGTAATCAAAAATAAATATTTACATGCTATAATAAGTTAAATCATATCAATAAATATAAATAATTTATTATAATAATGTATGTATATAATTTAAATACACTATTCTTAGGATACGCGCGTTTCGCGTGTATCCTATATCATTGCATACAAAACTTTAAGATTAAACATTATGAAATATTCTTTATAAACTAATTAGAAAAATTACAGATAAAAGTACAAGTGCCTGGAAAATGAAGTGTAACGACCCAACCGATCGTTTTGCCTTCTAAATTCCCGTTCCCCTAAATAAGACTCATCGTATGTGCTTTTACTATTTTATGACTTGTGGGGATAGTTAGTTCGGGGTTTGAAAAGGTCCGGGTTGAAATCAGAACACTTGGTTCCTTAATTTGGCTTTAAAAGGCTAAGTTTGACTTTAGTCAATATTTTGAGTAAACGACCTCGGAACAGGGATTTGACAGTTCCATTAGGTTCGTATGATGATTGTGGACTTGGGCGTATATTCGGATCGGATTTTGGATGATCCGGGAGTAGGGGTGCTTGTTGGGCGGATCAGGCGGATAATTACGCTTAACGGTTTGGCTTAACGGTTATCAGATTATAAATGTAGTAATCTGCTAGCCACCCAATAAGACAACGGACGGATTGGTATCAGATTAATAATTATGGGCGACTTATCGGCTAAATCAAATAGAAAATTTTTGAACAATCATTCAATCAATACCAAACAAATTCAAATCAATACCAAATTTTTAATACCATATAAGATCTAACCAAACGATATTTTTTAATTGAAAAATCTTCAAGACTACTCAAATTGTCAGACACGTATTAACCAAATTTTTAATAACATCAAGACTACTCATACAAACATACACGTATTAATCATTGAGATTTTCGATTTTTTGACTTCTCAATTCTCAGTTCAAGAGAGAGACAAGACTGACGACTTCTTTGTCTTTAGTGGCTGCAGACAATTGAGAATTAAAAAATAAAAATTAGGGATTTAGCCATTTAGCATTTCAATAGTACTTTATATACATAGTGGTAAAAGTATAAATATAAAAATTCTTAACGGATTAACGGTTTACCCGATAAGAAAATTGAGTAATCCTCCCCCAAACCGTTAAGTCGTTAATTATAACATCTCAATCCGTTCACCATCCATTATCCCGATAATCCGATACCAATAAGCTAATAAAGCCATCTTTTCGGTTCGGTTTTGAACAGCTCTACCCGGGAGCGTTTCGGCGCTTAATATTGATAGTTGGCACCTTGAAGATTTTAAAGTTCTTTAAATTTGGTTTAGAGTAGGTTTTGGTGTTATCGAGGTCTGTTTGGTATTTCAAGCCCGACAATAGTTCTGTATGGTTATTTAAGACTTGCGCGCAAAATTTGATGTCATTCCGGGTAGTTTAAGTATGTTTCGACGCGTTCGGAGTAAGTTGGAAGAACTTGAAGTTCATAAATTGATTCAATTTGGTTTGGGGGTGTGATTCTTAGTTTTGATGTTTTTTTATGCGTTCTGAGGGCACGAGCGAGTCCGTTTTATGATTTCGAACTTGTTGGTATGTTTGGGCGGGGCCCCGGGTGTTAATCGGATGAGGCGCGGACCAAGTTTGGACTTAGAGGAAATGGCTCAAGCATCCAGCTTCTGGTGTAATCGCACATGCGGAAGGCCAGCCGCAGGTGCGAGCTCATAGAAGCGAGCCATTGGCCGCAGAAGCGGCCCAGCACAGGCTACCCAGTGATCGCAGAAGTGGCGCGGGGACCGCACCTGTGGAGGCGCAGGTGCGAAGAAGACAATCGCATAAGCGGAATAGGGTCGCAGGTGCGACGCGCTCGCCGCAGAAGCGAGCCCACATATGCGAGCTAGTGGCCGTAGAAGCGACTTTGGGCATTGGACAGTGGTCCGCAGAAACGGGATCCCGTCCACAGAAGCGAAGCTAGCCAGCCAGCCTAAGGCACTTCCGCAGAAGCGGACCTTGGTCTGCAGAAGCGGTGGCGCAGATGCGGCCGAGTGACCGCAAGTGCGAAATCGCTGGAGGCAGAGTGGTCTATTTAAAACGGGACTTAGGCTATTTTGATTTCATTTATTACACACTTGGGTAATTTTAGAGCTTCTTGAAAGGGGTATTCACCTAGTAACTTGGAGGTAAGTAAATTCTATCTAATGTAAGTTAAGTACATAGATTAAAGGTAGATTTTAACATATAAATTTGTGAAAATTATGGGTTTACATAAAAATTTAGGTTTTGATAAAAATGGGATTTAACCACGAAAATGGTTAGAAAATTGAGTGAAAATCATATATTTGAGTTCGTGAGGTTATGTGTAACAACTTTCTTTGAAAATTTTCGGAATTCGGGCACGTGGGCCTGGGGATGAATTTTAGGAATCCTTCGATTGGGGTTGACTAATCACTCTAATAGTTAGAATATGAACTTTTGAACATATATTGATTGTTTTGTACAATATTTGACTAGTTTCGGATTGTTCGGCACAAGTTGAGGCTTTAGAGTAAATTTGAGGCCGGAAAGTGAGCTTTGAGACGAGGTAAGTCTCTTGTCTAACCTTGTAAGAGAGAATTTATCCCATAGGTGATTTAAATTAATATTTGCTTCTAATTGTGGGGGCTACGTACGCACGAGGTGACGAGAGTCTGTGTGTAGCTACTATTCATGCTTATATCCGCGTAGCTTAGGGCCCAAATCATGGATTACGTATAATTCTTTCACCCTATTTGTTAATTCAAGTGCCCAAATTTTATTAGAACTTGTTAGATGAATTGTAAAAAATCGAATTTCACTTACTTGAATTGTTTGCGGGTTACTTGACTGTTAATAGAATTTTTATTATATTGTGTGTTAGCCATGTTATAACGTTTAAGTCAAATGCTTATGAAGTAACCTATTTTATTGTGGAGCGGGCCGAATGCCTCGGCAGTAGATAAATACATCTACGGACCCAATGCTTAGAAGTGAGACGTAAGGCTAAGCAACCGATGTCAGTCCGATTGTTGTCGGCCAACTGAGGTCCCCTCCGTACGCTAGACTAGATTGTCAGTGTCCTACGGGAAAACCAATGCCGTGATCAATTGAGAGAGAGAGAGAGAGCAGAAAAGAGAATTGAGAATGAAAGAAAGCTTGATTGCATTGAATG